>OX637533.1:44333120-44553120 GCA_951800035.1 Linnaemya tessellans | reverse complement strand
AGGTTTTGTCTGAGGAGGATAACAACCTAGTCGCTAGTGTTAAGGAGGCAATGCGACAACTGTTGGCGGAAAGTGCTACCAAAGAAAAGCCTAAGTGCTTTAACTGCGGAAAAATCGGTCATTTTCAGCGCAGCTGCAAAGCACGAAGAAAAAGAGGTAGATCTGTTTCGCCACCAAGAAACAGCAGACGAGTGAACTTAGAACCACAGCAGCAACATCATAAGAATCATCAAAATAAGTCTAAACATGGCGGTGGTGGTCAATCGTGCGATGATGGTCGTAAGCGGCAGAACCATCCAAATCAACGTGGAGACAATCAGCAACGCAACAGCGGTAATTATTGTTCCAGTCGTATGATGGAAAATTATAGCATGAATCATTACAACCAACGCAATTATCAGGGCGGTAACCCTAATCGGCGCAATTGGAATACAAGTCGTGGCAACAGTATGAGCAATTATGGAATGGGACCACGTTCTAATATGCGTAACATAATGGCCTATAGATCAGCTAATAGTCCCAGTGTGAGTCAGAAGCCTTTAGGTAATCCCATTAAGTTTGAGCAAGATTTCGATTGTGAACAAGCAAATACCAAGTTCGAAGAACTTCGGTCACGACTACCAAAACATAAGGTGAGCGATGAACCAAAATCAGAACAGATGAGTGGCGAAACTGATAAAAAGGATGAGTCCGGCAATGAAACTGGAGCTGGTGAACATGAACCAAGAGAAAAAGAAATTACTGTAGGCTACGATAAGACCAAAACATTCTTTGATAATATTTCCGGTAGAACTACACGAGTTCGTACAAAGCATAAGAATTATGATTGGCGCCAGGAACGGATATTGAATGGTGAAACATTTGGTGTGTCATCTACAAGGCGCGGAGTTTATAGAGGACGCGGCAACTACAATAATCGTAATATAAGCAATTACAGTGGTGACAGTTACAACAATCGTGGTTATTATGGCAATAATTATCGTAATCGCAGCAACAATCGGAGTAAGATGCATAACAGAATCCAGATGGTCAGTGACAACATGAAGGCTAGACAATTGGTTCTACTTTATAAAACCCAACGGAAGAAAGGATTGTCCCCAAAATTACAGACTCACTGGGATGGCCCGTATAAAGTGATTAAGAGAGGGAATGACGTCGTGTACCGGAAACAGAAATGCTATAACCCAAGGTCGAAAATGAAGATGGTACATCTCGAACGATTGGCGCACTATGGAAGAGGTGATTGTATGCCTATTCGGGTCGAACAGGCTTAAGTGGGCGGCAGTGTTACAAAGTTCAAAAGTAGATTTAAATATAACGACAATATGGCTATATGTACTTGGCAGCACTGTCAAACCATCTCTAGTTGTCAAAATGTTACAACCCTGGTCAACACCATTCAGATAATATTTGAATTAACGGAAATGGAATATTCCGGATACATCGTTGAGAATATACAAGATCATTCGAGGCTGTGCAATAATAAGTGTAAACAACAATAACGAAAAACCTAGCAACATCAATGCTAAGAGATGATGATGTTATTCTTAATGATCTTGTACGCAAGTATTCGCTGCTAATAAAAACTAAACATGTACATCAATATACACAGCAACATACACACAAATATACACAGCAACCTGCCCACATAGCACAAGAAGAAACAAAACTACACAACACACAGAACACTCATACATACAACCACACATAGTTACAATAAACAAAACACAAGACAGCATTGTCATATATACAAACACACGTATATAGCTACATGTTAAGTAAAGCACAACCAACAACAACCATGACCAGATGCTTCGCGAAGTTACCAGACGATGTCATTTTGCTATATAAAGTCGCTGCCAGTAATCAGCGGGATCAGTGAGATTTTTAATCTAGACGTGTTAACATCGCTAAGTGTTTAGTAGTACAAATACTCGTGTTAATTAAATAGTAAATAAAGTGTTGCCGCATTATATTTCTAAAAGTAATTGTCTGTGTTTTTAATTTGATGCAATTAAACGAATCCTTGAAGGATAAGTAAAAACCGTTTTTACGAAAAGGTCTAAAAACGTAACAATATATATATTTATATGTATATATATATACATATACATATATATATATATATATATATATATATATATATATATATATATATATACATATACATATATATATATATATATATATATATATATATATACATATATATATATATATATATATATATACATATATATATATATATATATATATATATATATATATATATATATATATATATATATATATATATAGTTAATGGTCCACCTCTTCAAAAAGTCACGTTATTGACTGATTTAAAATATATTGAAGGCAATATTGGATTGTATTTGTCTCTGAAACTCCACGAAATTATTATTATCGTTTTTGCCATATTTAATAAATATGGTTACAATGTCTTTAATCACTCTTGGTGTATCATTATAACTGAGCTACTGAGCCACTAAGCTATTAAATGAACTAGCTCAGTAAAGGGAGCTGAGCTAAAGTGAGCGCTCAGCTCACTGAGCTAAAAAGCACAACTCCAACGCCCACAGTTAATGAGGCAAAAAGTTTATCTACATCTGTGTATGCATTGTCAAATCTTTATTAATTAATATTTTTTTTTATTTATTTAATTATTTCATCTACAGATTAAATCTTACAGATTACTTAAATAATTAGTGTTTAATTAAAATACTTAAATAATATTAACTTAAAATTTACTAAATTTGTATCAAAATTTAACGGTGGGTTAAAGCTATTACATAAATGCATACATCTTGCAATTGGCTCATTTTCGGCATAATTTGTCCTATGAATGAGTTCAACAAAACATCTATTTTTCCTCAAATTCCTAGGGGCATCATATAGAGCAAATAAACTTACAATTTCTTCACAACTAATTCCACCAGATATAACATTATAAGCGAATAAAACTGATAAATAACTTCTGCGGTCTTCCAGCGATTGTAAACCGAGTAGTTTCCTTCTTACATCATATGACGGTAATACGTTTTGCCAACAAAGTCTTAATGCCTTTATTCTTTTATCTTTTATTCTCTACAGATCTTTTATTCAACCACGGGCATCACCTCTACTTAATCTTCTTCCGTTGGATATGGACGCTCTTAAGCGCTGAAGTTTCCCTACGATCGGTTTTTTTTTTAGAAAAAAATACGATTCTGAGAATATCGGAATCTATAAAATGCCTTACGGGAAGTACAGATATTATCATTTGCTCAATTAAGCATTTACTTTGTGTATTCTTTTTATCTTGTTTTCTTATAGATATCTCATGGGTAATGGACATCTGCCGGAGAACTTCCAAAAAGGTCACAACCTTAGCTAAAGACTTAATTATCACAGATGAATATCACAGGTCAACTTTTTACTAACTTATATTGCAATATAGGGAGGTATGCAAAAACTATTTTGCTTTCTTCAGACTATCGGTTTTCGCACGTATCTATACATCAAATATTAGGGTTATAGTTTATCAGGTACTAGGAGAGAAATTGTTGTGTACTTAAAACTAATATCACAGATTATAATATAAAAATAAAATTGCTAAAATTAATAAAAGTGGGACATCACGACAAGTATATTGTTGTATAAATGGGTAAAATAATTACTTTTTCTTACGTCCTACTATTGCACAAAAAAAATGTTTAAACTTGTGTATTTCTTTTAGCAATGTACACTTTTATATCACTCATGTGATAAATTCCTATTGTTTTCCCCTCAAGAGTTTCTAATTCGTACAGGTTATTCCCGACAGGTCGAACCACTCTACATATTAAGAATTTTCTACAAAATTTAGAGTTTAGATTCTTCGCAAAATTACTTTGGACCATATTTCTGCGGTAAACTTCCTGCCCAGGCATAAAGGGATGAAAATGCCTAAAATAAAACAAACAAACAATATTAAGCCAATGAGATTTACCTAGAATGTATATTATCTAAGTTTACCTTCATTCCGGGGTTTTCGGTATAGTTTCTTAATTTAACAAAACTAGGTGTTGTACCATAATTATTCTGTGATTTGTTAGCTTGCAATCCAAGTGCATTAATAAATCCTCTACTGGCCGGAAAATATATTTCCAATCACTGCCCTACAAGAACACTTCCGAACATTTGACTAGTCTCAAGGCGAATTCACTACTAGGTGAACTCGATTTGCAACCCTGCAGAAAAATATCACGAGCTGTCAAATAGAAAGATGTAAGAAAATTGACCCGCGAGAAGATAACAAACTTTTCAACAAACTTTTTTCCCAGAATGCAAATTGAGTGAGTTATTTTTAAAAACAGAGTTGCGCTCTCTTGAGTTTGAGAAAGTGAGTTGCCAGACTCAAATATATGTAAAATGGCAGCACTTAACTACTTTTATATTAGCCTTGAAGTGATCAACATATTTTTTGTAATATTTTCTAAACTAATTACCTATCTTTTAAAAATGTTCATATAATAAGTATTTCTTTCAATTATTTATATATATATATATATATATATATATATATATATATATATTGTTATTATTCAACACTTTTACACAATTATCACGAAACATATATGTTATGTTATGCAAATAAAACATAAAAGTGATGCCAAATATTGCATACACAATAAATCAAAGGAATACGGCAACAAAATTACTTGGCTGATTACTAAAGGCACATTTTGGTAGTATTTTAGCACTTCAACAAACTTTTTGCATTTTCAACAAACTTTTTGCTTAGTTTTTGAGGAATAACACTAAAACCAGGCAAAATACAAAAAACAAATATTAAACAATCTGAAAGATTAGCTAAAATTACATAATCGGCCATCATTAGTTTTTCTCCGACAGTATATTTTTTGGTCAAAATTTTGAATAAAATTTTTTCAAAAAACACTTTTTGAACTATAACTCCCATACCTGACTTTGAGCCAAAAATTGAATTATACCATCTTAAAGGGCATTAAAAAGGCTACAATTTGGCATCATTAGATTTTTGATTTACAGTTACTACTTCGAACAAATTTTTCAAAAAACTGTTTTCACTCAAATTAATTTTTTTTTAGCTTTCGACCTATAACTCCCATACCTGGCTTTGAGCCAAAAATTGCAATATACCATCTTAAAAAGCATGAAAAGGGCTACAATTTGGCATCATTAGATTTTTGATTTACAGTTACTACTTCGAACAAATTGTTCAAAAAACTGTTTTTACTAACATTCTCACTAACATGAATTTTTTGAGTTTTTCACCTATAACTCCCATACCTGACTTTAAACCAAAAATTGCAATATACCATCTTAAAGGGCATGAAAAGGGCTACAATTTGGCATCATTAGATTTTTGATTTACAGTTACTACTTCGAACAAATTTTTCAAAAAACTGTTTTTACTAACATTCTCTTTAACATGAATTTTTTGAGTTTTTCACCTATAACTCCCATACCTGACTTTGAGCCAAAAATTTCAATATACCATCTTAAAGGGCATGAAAAGGGCTACAATTTGGCATCATTAGATTTTTGATTTACAGTTACTACTTCGAACAAATTTTTCAAAAAACTGTTTTTACTAACATTTTCACTAACATGAATTTTTTGAGTTTTTCACCTATAACTCCCATACCTGACTTTGAGCCAAAAATTCCAATATACCATCTTAAAGGCCATGAAAAGGGCTACAATTTGGCATCATTAGATTTTTGATTTACAGTTACTACTTCGAACAAATTTTTCAAAAAACTGTTTTTACTATGTTAGTAAAAACAGTTTTTTGAAAAATTTTTTCGAAGTATTAACTGTAAATCAAAAGTCGAATGATGCCAAATTGTAGCCCTTTTCATGCCCTTTAAGATGGTATATTGCAATTTTTGGCTCAAAGTCAGGTATGGGAGTTATAGGTGAAAAACTCTAAAAAATTCATGTTAGAGAATGTTAGTAAAAACAGTTTTTTGAAAAATTTGTTCGAAGTAGTAACTGTAAACCAAAAATCTAATGATGCCAAATTGTAGCCCTTTTCCTGCCCTTTAAGATGGTGTATTGCAATTTTTGGCTCAAAGTCAGGTATGGGAGTTATAGGTGAAAAACTCAAAAAATTCATGTTAGTGAGAATGTTAGTAAAAACAGTTTTTTGAAAAATTTGTTCGAAGTAGTAACTGTAAACCAAAAATCTAATGATGCCAAATTGTAGCCCTTTTCATGCCCTTTAAGATGGTATATTGCAATTTTTGGCTCAAAGTCAGGTATGGGAGTTATAGGTGAAAAACTAAAAAAAATTCATGTTAGTGAACAGTTTTTTGAAAAATTTGTTCGAAGTAGTAACTGTAAATCAAAAATCTAATGATGCCAAATTGTAGCCCTTTTCATGCCCTTTAAGATGGTATAATTCAATTTTTGGCTCAAAGTCAGATATCAAAGTTATAGGTCAAAAAGTGTTTTTTAAAAAAACTTTATTAACAATTTTATATGAAAAAACAACTGTTTGAGAAAAAACAATGATAGACAATGATGTTATTTTAGACCACCTTTCACTTTGTAGAACATTTTTTTATTAAATTTTTTTGGTTTAACTTTTATTTTAAAAAAACTAACCAAATAGTTTGTTGGATGTTCAATTGTTTACAACTAAGCAAAAAGTTTGTTGAAAATTTGTTTTTGATTCTTTGTTGATTAGTCATATTCGTAAATAATTCTTTAAATAACCAACCAATTTATGAAATCTTCCTTAAATAAGCAACCAATCGCATTCATTAACTTGGCAGCATTCACAGAAATACTCATTTATTTGTGCTCAAGAGAGGATTTTTTCAGCTCTCACTGAGCGGAATGGGGATCAAAGAGGAATGGAAAAAAAAGTTTGTTAAAGAGTTTGTTAAGTTCACGGACATAGAAAAATGGCGATTGTGATGGCGATACTGAAGAGTTTGACAGCCCGTGAGTTTTGCCTTGGTATCAGCTGATCGACATTTTCTGAATTTAGGCCACCTATTAGTGAATTCGCCTTGACTAGTCTTTTGCTATTATTTGCTTAACATAGGGTCTACACGTAACATAATATGTAAGATGAGAGCGTCAAATTTAATCGCAGAGCGAATTATGTTTCGTGTAGACTTCAAATTAATGTTATTTCAATCTTATAAGATTTTTTATGAGAGCGTTAGTAGTATAATATTGTTCGTGCCAGGACCATTAAAATTCTCAAATTTCATGTAAAATTTTAAAAATTTGCATGTTAATTACCCAAATTTTGATTTTAATGTGTTTATTTTGTAATTTGATACTTTAATGTTTGTGTGTGTGTATTTTCCCACGGTTTAATAAGAGGGTTCGCATTGTTGTTGTTTTTTTTTATAATGTTGGGGTAGGCGTGGGAATTTGTGTCTGTCCATATGTGACCTTGGAATACATGTCCGTCCATATGTGAGCGTGGGAATTTTTGTCTGTCCATATGAGAGCTTGGGAGTTTGTGTCGGTCCGTATGAGACCGTGGGAATTTCTGTCCGTCCATATGTGAGCTTATGAGTTTGTGTCTGTCCGTATGAGACCGTGAGAATTTCTGTCCGTCCATATGAGTTTGTATAAGTAAGCGTGAGACCGTGGGAATTTTTTGTCTGTCCATATGAGAGCTTGGGAGTTTGTGTCTGTCCATATGTGACCTTGGAAATACATGTCCGTCGGTATGTGAGCGTGGGAATTTGTGTCTGTCCATATGTGAGCGTAGGAATTCTGTCTGTCCATGTGTGCTATGGCCTAATAGAAAATAAGAAATTTTTAGTATCTGACACAAAACTTTTTTAGGAAGTACAATATCTTAAAAGTGTTGTATAAATGGATGGCCCTAATGTTTATGGTTCGTTTCTTCTTGCTGGAGTGAGATTTCTTCTTTTATTTTTGGCTTGTTTTTAATTTTGGTGTGTTTACTTAAGATATTTTGTCCAGGCTGGAGTGAGGTTTCTTCTTTTATTTTTTGCTTGTTTTTAATTTTGGTGTGTGTTTACTTAAGATATTTTGACCAGCAATTCAGTTATTTCTTTTTTGTGTGCAATGCTTAAGTGTGGGGGAATAATTTGATTATTCTGATCTTGAAGACGTTGAGAAAAAAAATTTACTATTGCATAAATATTGAATCTGATATTTTGTTTATTTTATACATGACGATCATCGATGGATTTTATTTGGGGATCTGGATGGTGGTGCGATTTCTGTATTTTGTAGAATATTAATATTTATGCTATGTTTAAGTGTGTGTATGTGTGTGTGTGTGTTTTTGTGTTCTGAGTGGCGATTGGAATGTCAGACTGGGGGGTGTGTGTGTGTGTGACGATTGGTGAGTCTGTGTGACAGTCCGCTTTTTTTTGTTGCCTTCCTGGATTTAGCGCAAGTGGGTCAGTATGCAATGTGATAAGATGTACATATTCATGCGTACATAAATATCTACAAATTTATTTCATTTACGCATATACATACAAACAAATAATAAGCGTTTATTCTTTGTGCCCAAATATTCCCTTGACCATTTGAATGAATGAACCATTATGTTTGTTGTGTGTTCTCTGAAATAAATATGTATGTAGGTTTTTATTTGAAATAAAAAGACATTTATTTTAATTTTTATAAGCATTTATTTAAAAGTTTGTTAACATTTTCATTTTTAAGTAAAATTGCATTCCTTAAGGCACAAACACCATAGTCGTGATAGCTACAATAGAGATATTTTGAATGCTTAGCTTCCATTTGTTTAAAATTAATGCAGCCAATGTCTTCAATGTTATAAACTGCTTGATGAATCATTTTTTCTAACCATTTTTTCTTCTCTCCTCCCTTAACATATATATGTGAATTTCTTATATTGGATCTTAAAAACTTGCAAACGCTTTGAAATGAGACTGATCCATCATTCCAGTTAATATGATGATAGTTTTTTGTTAACCAAACTGCTTCTCTCTGTTTTTCGGCTGATAAACATGCGAAATCAAAAGGAGGTTTTATGATGAAATTGAGGCATTCGTTGTTGGTGAAAACTACAGCTACTTCTTTTGCGATGAAGTCATTTGAATTATTTTTGAAACCTTGCAAGTCTACAAAAACAATATCACCATCCATGTTATTTAATTTATAAGACCTTCCGGACTTGACCTCTTATTGGTATGTATTCTATTACGCGGTCATGAATAAGAACGCAGAAAGCTGATGTCGTTGCTGGAATATTTGTTGCTGTTTCAAATTCAAGTTTTATATCAATCGGTCCGGTATTGACTGACTCGTTCTGATAGCTTACATCTACTACAATAATTGGGGCGTCGTCTTTAAACTCCTGGGCTGTTAACAATGGTTGAGCCTCTTTCATATAGTAGCTTTGTTGAAATCTGACATACATATCATATAGAATTGCATAACGCTCATTTTTAAATTTTATGTTAAGATCATCATAGGGGTAAGAGGTTGAATTTAAATGTACTTTTAAATTAGTCAGGTCACAGTGAACAAATTTTTTATCTCGTTGAAATGCGACCAGTACAAAACGTGGTCGCTCTTTACTTGCAGCTAATTTAACATTCCAAATATGACTTGTTCCTGTATTCAATTGTGGATTCATATGACAATCCCAGCTACGAAATGCCATCGGTATAGAAGCACCATTGTTAATGATTTTAATCATATTCAACTTGCTCTGATCAGATAATTGTACGTGTGGAATTCGCCAGGAGATGAGTGAAATTGTAAGTTTCGATTTTTCAGTAGAAACGCTGGAGTGTACAAGAGCTTCATCATTTTTATTGCGCAAGAGTATCAATTCATGTTTTTCATTAAGTATAACTTTGTTGTAGTCTTCAGCAAATCCCAAAAGCATTTTTAGTGGTACATAAAAATTAAAATATCCATTCTTAAGATTCAAATCATCAGTTTTATGCCATCCACCATTTTGCATTACAACGCTTTCAGTTGGTGATAGAGATACCAAATTTTTTATTGTTGTTGTTGTTCCTAAATACCTTGTATGATCGATTTCAACACCATTAAGCTCGTAGCGGATTTCATCAAATAAATGTGCAACAAAGTTATTTTTTAATTTAAAATTTTCTGAAAAATTTCCAGTTTTTTCATCTACAACTAAACCTTCCACATATATATAACTCTCACTAGGTAACACGTACAAATCTTGATTTTGTATTGAGATTCGAATCTCATCATTATTGTTGTACGATTGTAGATATGGTATGTAGGTATGATAGTCCTTTTTTATTATATTTTCATCAGACAATGGCTTATCCAATACGTTTATTATTGAGCTCATTTTGTTTTCAGTTTGAAATTCAAAGACTTGAGAAAACTTTTGTTTGTTGTTGTAAGTGACCTTTGACGAGCAGATCTTTTCAATTGTGGTTTAGGTTGTAATATCTGTGGATGAGACGTGGCTGCCGTATTTTGTGATATACTTGTATTGTATATTATCATTACTTAGTTGGCCTTAAATGTATTCGTATTGTAATTTCCTCTCCTCGAAAATTAATTAAATCACCGTTGTGATCAACCACGCGCAGTGATAGAGAACTTATCTCTTTGGTGTTTACAGGTAAATAGATGAGATTCCTTGGAATCTCATCTATTTTATAGCCTGCAGGCACATTAATCGGAAACTCATGAAGTGTGTGTGATTTTGAATTGTTCATATATGTATTTGTAGCGATACTACTTTCAATTCGCAAGAGATTTACTTTAAAAATATTAACTGGAAGATCTGAGTAATGATCATCGGTCGGTTTTAGGATTTTACTATTGAATCCTAAAAGATTCCCAATTGTATTTTCTTTATTAAAATATATCGGATCTTTAGAACTATTTATTTTAACTTGCATCGTATTGTTGTTAGCTTCTATAAAAATATGCTCTCCAGGACTAAGTCGTTTGTATTGCTCTTCTATGTAGTCAACTATATCTTTCAATTCATAAGATCCAATTGGTATTTCAATTACATGTTCCCCTATATGAAACATATTGTTATAGGAGTCTACATTTGGAATACTGTTGTATGAATGAAAATCAGTTAGCGCACACTCATATGTGTCGTTTAATTCAATGGGAGGAAAATAATTAGCATATAGCGCTGATGAGTTAGAGCTCAGAGTAAGTGTTATTGACATTATAACAGCCTGTTCACAAATAAATAAAGTTTAATACACACCATGGTTTATAAGAATAATTTGCATATATATTTCATAATCTTATTTTAAAATTAACATTAGTTATTAAAAATATTGATGTTATTGTCGTTGTTATCATTGCGGATGGCGATTTATTTCATTTTCCAACTACAGTATTTCATCTTTGCTTATCCAGGAATTGTGTTGATTAGAAAATCCCAACCATTTAACTAATGCTTTGTCTCCTTTCAGTCTGATCACCTTTTCAACTAGATATGTATTTGGAAATCTAGTTCTTGACAGTTCTTCCGTGTAGAAGCCACCTTTAATAGGATTTCCCAGATAATCTTCTAATATGTATGTTGTAGGATACGTATTTTGAACTCTTTTGATTGTGAAAATTTCTGTTGTCCAATTCGGAGTATAGCCTTTCTCAAAAATATGTTTATATTTGCTAATACGTACATGGTCCCCTGCATTAAATTTTGACATTTTGTACATCTTTAAATGGCTGTATACTGTATTTAGGAGCTGTTTTTCATTTTTTGAGTTGACTTTAATCGGTGGCATTTTAATTGTGCGATGAACTTTTCTATTGTATGCATTAAGTAAATCTTTGTATATATCAAGCCAGTTGTAGGAACCATTAAAACTAAACTCTTTCCACATCATTCCTTTTAATGTTCTATTGAATCGTTCTACTATTGATGCTTTCATGATGCTATAGGTTGAGTAGTGATTGACGTTGTATTTACCCATCAATTGATTAAATTGTTTGTTGAAGAATTCTTTACCATCATCTGTTTGTAAGTTTTTTGGCACACGCCCCAATTGAAAAATAGTATCCATTGCCTGCGTTGTGTCAACAGCTGTCTTTCTTCTCAAAGGTACTGCCCAAGCATATTTGGAGAATGTATCAATTACAGTTAGCAAAAATCTATAATTTTTATTGTATGTAGAATAGTTCCCCATTTCAACTAAATCCGCTTGCCAAAGATCGTCTATTCCTTTCATAACAACTCTCCTGCGTCCAAACATTTTTCGAGCTTCCTTATGGAGCTCGTTCACTAAATTTCTTTTTGTATCCATGTCTAAGCTTTAAGAAGTTTTTTGGGTGTGTTGCGATCTAACTGATGCGCTTTCAGCAATTGACTCAAGCATGTAATTTTCAAATCTATAAATTTTCTCATTTAATCTTTCAATTTCTTCTTCGAAGGATGCACTGATCTTGGAAATGCTTTCTTGCATTTTTTTATTCTCTTCCAACTGTAATATTATTTCATGTTGTTGCATTTCGATTTGATTTCTTAGAGTATTATGCATTTTGTTGTTATCGTCTTTAAATTCTTTTAATATTTTGTATTCTACTTCTTCGATTTGAGTTTGCAAAAACAATTTATTGATAGCATCGTTTTCCTCCAAAGCTTTTGCAACATTTTTGATTCTTTTGTTTTGGACATCAATGTTGTTGTTCGCATCCAAAAATAACCCCAACAATTTAGGTGCATTTTTCAATGAAATTATACTGGTAGTGTCGTTTAGATAATGTCCGAATTTATCAACAGACATAATTTATATTTAAAATGTGTATGCGTTTATATAGTTTATACTATTATATTAGCTTCACGTAGTTCTTCAATAATTGAAACAATCTCGTTGTTGTGATTAGTATGACCTGCAGACTGTGATGCAAGCAGTAGTCTAAGTCGATCTACCAACTCGTTTGGATCATCCCAGTATATATAGTTTGATTTATGAGGATTTACCTGCATCACCCCCTTACCTAAATAATTAGCCTTTGTTAATTCCGATGAGCTCTTATGATTTTTCTCTTTAAAAAGTTTTCCAATAATATTTTTGTACTTGTACCCTCTAGTCCCCTTGATTTGACCATCGGACTTATAATCTCTTCTGTGTGCATTGGTAGTAAGTAATATTTTTTTATAGATTTCAAGCTCGAATTTATCATAGTTTTTTGGTGTTTTATGAAACATTAAGGAAAACAGTCCTGGGGTGAGAGCCCATATTTGACCACCAACTTGTATTTTATCTTGATTTAACTCGATGTTGCTACTACCAAATTTCCATTCGTTATTATAATCTCTATGTGGACCATAGTTAGTATCTAGTTCATTTCTCGATTGCAATTGTGATAAGTCAGGATAACTCTCGTCATCATTAGAATGTTGTGAATAAAAGTCATCTTCATCAAAATCGCTGTTACTTTTACTATTAGACTGTTTAAACATTGATTCTTCAATTAGTTTCTTAGGAGTACTTGTTTCCAACTTCATTGTTGAGTTCTGAAGATGAAAATTGGCACTGTCCTCATATTCAGTTTTCTTATCATTCTTTTCTTTTTTATTCGGTATATCAATAAGTTTAGAGATATTTATAAATTCTTTTAAAGGTTCTGTTATGGGCTGGAATGTATCTTTTAATTGCTGATGTGTATCTATTTCACCAGTTCTTATACTACGAAGCTTTTTCTTCAATACATTTCTTGTTGTCACCAAGTCTTTTAGAATTTTTTCATTCATTGTAGCTATTAGGTATCAGATCAGCTTATCAAGTATCACATCAGGTTATCAGATCAGGTATCAGATCACTTTATCAGGTATCAGATCAGCTTATCAAGTATCACATCAGTTTATCAGATCAGGTATCAGATCAGTTTATCAGGTATCAGATCAGCTTATCAGGTATCAGATCAGTTTATCAGATCAGTTTATCAGGTGTCAGATCAGGTTATCAGATCAGCTTATTAGGTATCAAATCAAGTTTTGCTTAGATGACCAGTTATAACAATCACATGTATAATGTTTAAAGCCAGATTATGTACTAAGCGATACCCTTGATGAACAGTAATTTATATTATGATGAAGTAATCAAATGATTTTCTATAGCGACCATTGTTTAGTTCATTATCTTTACTTATCATTAAAAATCCATATTTATCCTTCCAACATTCTTGACATATATACTGAAACTTTTCAAAGTTCATGTCGCTGGCAACATGATCGTCGTATACATGTCTCATATTTTTCGCATCTTGTTTAAACATTATAATTAAATTGGCATTATCTCTTATTAAATGTTTTGGAATTCTTGTGTAGGTTTGACACAAGTAAAATGAATCTACATTCTTATGACGCCCCATACAAAAATATGCACGTATATTGTTTTGGTTTTCACATGCAACATCATCGAAAATCATAATTGAATTGCTTTTAGCTTCACTAGGAGGAACAACGGACTCATTGTCTGCGAATGTGTAGTATCCCATTCCTTTAATTGGCGAAATTAAATTCTTTAGGTATTCATATTTAGGTTGATACAGAGATTTTGAGTACAAATAGATATTTTCAAACTTGAGACCATTAGGACTTTCTAGCAAACTGATCATTACATTAGTTTTTCCACAATTGGAGGGACCAACTATTAATGCTCGAATAGAATTTGGTAGCAAGGAACTATGTCTTATTTTTGTACTGTCATCTGAAGATACATCCACATTACGAACTAAAATATTTTTGTGTTGTTTTACTAAGCGCATTTCAATAACTACTTGTAAAATTCACAAAACAATATCTTTTATTGTAGATTAAAGTAATATGGTTGTATTTTATAACAAAAGTGTTAGTCACAAACGAACTATCGTTGGTGAAGGTTTACTAAATAGAACAATAAATTCTCTACCTTTTGAATTACATCTTCCTGGATATCAGTACTGTGGACCTGGCACAAGATTGGAAAAGCGTTTAGCTAGAGGAGATAAAGGAATTAATTTATTGGATGCTGCGTGCAAAAATCACGATATAGCTTACTCCAAAAACAAAGAATTAAACAGTAGACATCAAGCTGATAAAGTTCTTGAAAATAAAGCTTGGGAAAGAGTTCTTTCTACTGACAGCAGTCTTACTGAGAAATCATTTGCGTACATGGTTACTAATGCGATGAAAGCAAAAACTAAATTTGGTATGGGTATACAGAAGAAGGCGAAGAAGAAAAACAATATGAAAATACTTTCGCCACGAATTCATTTATTTGATAAAAAATTGTTCAATAAATCAATTAAAGCGGCAACAAAAATATTAAAGGCGGAAAAACCCCAAGACATTAACTCAGCTATTAAGATTGCCCGTAAAGTAATCAACAAATCGCTCAAGGGGAAAAAGGCACGAGTTGTGATACCACGTATAATAAATGTTCCAAAAATTGGAGGATTTCTACCCATAATTCCAATTCTAACTGCTCTAGGTGCAATAGGTAGCCTTGCCACTGGAGGTGCCGCTATAGCTAAAGCGGTAAATGCAACAAAGAATGCAAAAAATCAACTTGAAGAGGCAAATAGACATAATAAAGCAATGGAATCTATAGCAGTCGGTGAAGGACTTTTTCTAAAACCATATAAGAAGGGTTATGGCTTAGTTTACGAAGGAAAATCAAAAAACTGTTAAAGATGCTACCTAACAGACCACTATCTGATGTCGACCTGAGTCATTTTTGTATAAATGTACCATATTTTAGAGGAGTTTTCATGATAGACTCGCTACCAAAACGACCAAAGAAAATAGAATGTGGAATAGTCAATTTAGATTTATCAACAGGACCGGGAACTCATTGGGTAGCATATTATAAAAACTGCAGCGAAAATGAATATTTCGACAGCTTTGGAAATTTACAACCTCCTTCAGAATTAATCAAATATCTTGGTGGAAATATTAAATACAACTACACTCAACATCAAACATATGATACATTTAATTGTGGACATTTATGTTTAAAATTTCTTTGTGAAATAACGAAAAATATTAAATCAAATCACAAATATACTATACACATATGTATATGTATTTTAATAATTTTTTTTATTTGGTTTGTTATATTAACAAATATAAAACACACATAACATTTTATTTTTATTGCCAAACGGGGTACTGGGAGTTTGGTATTAGAAACTCATCCATCTCAGTATCCAGAATTAAGCTTCGTTCTCCTTCTTGATGTACTCGAAATGTACCACTCGAGAGATCCTTTATTTCGTCATCTGTTAGACAGTCATATCGATTAGGTAAAAACATTATATGATTTTCCAATTCTAACTGAATTGTTGATCCATATTTTGTTGTCACTCGCTTTGCTTTAATTATAGGATATTTTTCTAAAATATCCAATTCTTTAGCGTGAATTATACTTTTATTATTGATCGAATTAAATTTTTTCACTAAAGATTTTACGGAGTCCATTTTTTGTAAACTTTACTCTTCGAACGTTTCTTCAAAAGTAATAGCAAATGAAGCTTTGGTAGTCCCAAGGAGCCTAACCGACAACATTTCTTGTGAAATAGCAAATGAATTCATAAAAAAAAGAAATAAAGAGGAAAGAGTGGGAGAGATAAAGAGAGGAATAAGAGAGTAATAATAAAGGAATTAACCATAGCATTGTTGATATACATATTTTTAAATATCAGAAAGACTACTTTCAAAATTTATAAAAGAAATCAGTAGAAAAGGAGCATTCAATCAATCATCACTCTCATCTGTTAATATATACCGAAATGTCTCAAATCAGAAATAAAATTAACAAGTTTTTAGTAGATTTCGAGTGCTTTAAACTCTACGATCATTTCGAATTGATTAAATTTTTCCTGAACATGCTTGATGAGAACGAGGAATATGGCGTTATAGAAGATGAGGACAAAAACGAGTTACATTTTAAATGTTGTCCATGGTACAACCCATTTTGTGAAGAAGGTCCAGATACCTGCCGCTGCTCCATATACCAATTAAGAAAAGAAGTAGTAGAAAATTTAATCAATTCATACTATTTGAAATTTCATTAAAATAAAAATAAATCAAGACTAAAATATGATTGTGTTTTCATTATACATTTATTTTTTTGTTTAATGTTAGCAACATAAGAATACTTCTTAGGAACTAAATTTTTTTATTTGTTATTAATTTAAATCTGCTTCTTGCAATTTAGCAATCTCTGCTAACAGCATATCTAGCTCATAATCAGGATTGGTTTCCTCTATCCGAAAATGATTCCATGCAAAGGTATTTATGCTATTGCTGTCAATTTTTCTTTTATCATCTGAATAACTTAAAACTACTTTACTCAAATGGTTAGTATATATCTGATGCAATTTAGACTTAAAAGTTAACATGGTGTCATATACAATAGACTTGTCAAATAAACAATTTCTATATGAACTTATACTATACATATCAAGAACGCATTTCTTTACCCCTTTCGACTTTTTAATATCATTTTGATACTGCACACTAAAAGAATACATCTTTGATCTCAATCCCACAAATTCCTTCATTACCTTTCCACAATTTTCATCCTTCATCATACCCAACACCTTTTTGTTCACCAAGGGTAAACCATAAGTATTATCTTGGGGATAATCAGACGTATCAAACTTTTGGTCGAGGTCAGTTTTGATGTCGTGGTAAAAGTCTTCTGTTTTTATATTATAAATGAAAGAGTCAGTGTCCATATAATTTAGTGATAATTTTGACTTGAATTTAGGTTGCATGTATCCATAATGGAAATCATACATTTTCCATTTGGAGAGCTCAAGTACACAAAATCCTAAATAAATAGGTTTGTTGTAATAGGTTTTTAGCCTATTCATTTCAATTGCTACCATATCCTCAGAAAATATTGATAAACTATGAAAATTTGGTTTGCATATCCAATCTTGAGCTCCTAACTGATTTCGATTTGTCCTATTCCACTTCGTAACTATTCGTACATCTTTTCTCTTCTCCACATTCTCCATAGTTTTACCGTAAACTGCGTTATTTAGCAATTTAAAGAAATTTTTCTCAAATGCATTTTTTGCAGTCGCCCTATGTTTGGTGTTTAAGTCTATGTAACTTTTCAGCCAGGTCGATTGCTTAAAAGTGAGAATCCGATGTACATTCTTTAGAACTAGCCCATACTTCAAACATTGTTTAAGAACTCTGTAATGTATAACATATGTCTGTTTGGTGGAAAAATCTGCAATCAATTTAGTATGCTTTGTTTGTGGAATTTTTTTATTTTCCGGACAGAAAGGAAGATCATTGTGCAAGTCATGTAAATTATAAGGATAGTCTAAAGTAACTTCATAGACATATCCATCACTTGAACTATCATCTATGGTTTTCGGATCCAGATTTAGCTGATCAGTTGACAGCCATCTGAATCCTCCATAAGGTAGATATTCAGACATCGCCCAACCGTAAAGGTTATTGGCGTCTAAGTACACAATATATTCTGAGGGCTTCTCTCTATCGAAATCTTGTAAATATTTATTGTTAGCCTTGGAATATCTCTTACTGCATTGTACAAGTCCACCACGTATTCCTTTCTTAAAGAAATTGTACATATCTATGTCTGTCAGAAGTTCTAATTCAACGTTAGTATACTTCAACATAGCATCCCACGATAGTCCTGGTGCAGTGAAATACTGACATGGATCTAAATGGTAGATATTCTTACATACCTTTCTAAAATTTTCAAATATATCAGCAAGTAAGAGTACATCTGTTTTTAAATATACTTCCATGCAATCTTGCAAGGTTTTGCAGCTGAATGCATTCCAAACTTCCTTCGCATGCTCATAATCTTCAATCGAACACTCCTTATTATTAAGATGATTGAAGAAATCTTCCCTTGCTGGAAGCTGGCTAACATTTAATTTTTCAAAAGAATTTAGAAATTCATAAGGAAAAATACCTTTTCTTCTCACAAGATCAAACTCTTTTTTGGTTTTGAATTGTGTTTGAACAATGAAGAAATCTTGTTCTGAGAGATTATTGGCTAGAGATTCTAAGCTCTCAGACATAAAACGTATTGTATCTAAAAATCTCAGTTCAAGGTTGTAGTTGTCGGTCATGTGTGAAAATCTAGAAAGTGAAATGTATAATTCTTTGTTGAGAGGAAGGACTTTTATATTGTCTGATCTTTTAGCCAACTCTTTAACAAAGAGATGTGAATCATAGGATGAATAATTGTGGAAATAGATTGGAATAAATTTTGGGATTTGAAATTTCAAATTGCAAATGTTATGAGCTGCACCTCTAAATTTACCACTTATGTGACAGTGATCTCGCACCCTATCACCCCCTAGATATTTGTGGCATATGTGACAATTTGTAGCATGTTGAAAATTAAAATTTTCGAAAGGGGTCAATGCATCCATTTGACTTTTATTTGTTAAATAACTATTATAAATATCTTCACTATCATTAATTATACTATCTACAAACTTTTCCGCAGCATCTTTGCCTGTATATAACTTAAACTTATCTAACCTATCATCATGACTACATTTAATATAATAACTAAAAGCACAAGGTATGTGCTTTTTTGTATAACTACTTTTTCCACTTACTCTAATATTACTATCCTCTAATATGCACTCAAAATCCGCATATATGACAAACGGTACATCCATCTGCCGTTGATGATCTTTGAAGTATAGTATGGATTCGTCCTCTGATGGGAGCTCAGACACGATTTTTCCACACTCTAATTTGTGTTGCTCCATAGTCCTACCATTGTGAGTGTATTGCAAGCAGCTATTGCAAAATAAAAGTTTTGTGTGGTGCTTTGTTGTCTGGGATTTTAAAAGTCTATGGGAAGAAAGGGAAACATTATAAGTAAGCATGTTAATATATTAGCATATTATATGTCTTTACTTACTTTGATATGTGTTTTATAAAAATGTAGTGGTGATATCCTTCAGTATTTTCTAATAGTAATAAATTCACATGGCTGTGTCTTTCTTCTTTGGTGATGTAGTACGGCCCAACAATTTCATCGCTTTCATTATTATATCCAAATACATTGACGCTAATATCAGGATTGCGTTCTTCAAATATCTTGATACTTTTTAATGTTAACGGGAAGTTTAAGTTTTTAAAATCAATTTCAACTCCGTTTTGTAGGTGAATAATATCAGAGCTGATGTCTGTGATGTTGTATGAGCAACACCGTTGCCTTCTTTTAACAACACACGTATCCAATGCAGATATTAAAGCCCATTTAAAACAAAAAATGTCGTTATTTTCTACATTTATACATGCAGATTTATTTTTTAATTTTTCTGGTGTGCTTATCCAATTGGATCCTCTCACTAAAGATGACTTATTTACCGAAATTTCAAGACGAGCAATTCTTATTAAGGTCCACCCAGAATCCCGCTCTTGAAAATCTGACATTTTATTTTCAATTTCTTGCAGTTGTTTTGTTATGAGTTCCTCAACATCATCCCCAAGACATAAAAGATTCATTTTCGATCTATGCGAAATAGTACACAGTTCCATATCTTCGCTAGTAATTTTAATATACTCTCCAATGAGAGTAATATTAAATTTGATAATGTTGTGTACACCTAGACTATTTTCAAGCCTTTCCTTGATGACAGCTCTATTTTCCTTAACAACATCTTCCAATAGAAGACAGTCCTTAATTATTGGTATCCCATAAGTTATAATATTATTTTTAAATGCACTGTTTATTATGTAATATTTAGGATCATCTGTAACTTGATCCTGCTGTTCATTCAAGGAATTGGGTATATCCATATCTTCACTATTGTTTGTTTGACTTATCTCCATGTCTTTGTATTCATAATTGTCAGCCTGATGAGTAGGATTATTAGTGGGCCAATAACTAGGGTAATAGCTGGGTAAATTATATTGTTGCAACTGCAAGGGTACAGCGTATTGATATGGATAAGGTTGTACTTCCATAGGTAATAAGAATTGATAAGAACCCATTGGATATTCCTGCACTGGATATTCCTGCACTGGATACTGCAACTGAAAATTGTTCCAGCCCATTGGGTTATATGTAGGTAATGGATTGTATGCAGGTGTTGGCTGTTGTATGGACAGTTGTCCTTGTTGAGGTTGAACATGTCCTTTACAATGTGTCAAATAGGATTTTTGATATCTGTATTCCTTATTACAGATATTACACCGGAAAACTGATGAACTCATATTTTATTTTTTTATTTTACTTAAGTTTAGGAACACAAAAGAACTAAAATATTCAGCACTTGTTAGTTTTAGATACAAAAATGTACTGAATTCTGTCCTAGAAAATTTGTTTGATATTAATTCATGAAAATTTTTTCAATGATATAGTAAACTTCATTACAACAAAGTAGTTTTCAAAGTCAAAAAACTTTAGCTGCAAAATATGTTTGTGGACAGAATAATACATTTCTTTTTTTGGGATAAAATTTGCTATAATGCAAAAATTAATGTAAACACCGAATTCTTGTATGTGTACGAAACCATCCGATGTAGGTAGAATGAAGAAGCATGCTTCATCATACGGATAAGTCGCACGTTTTTAAGGGAATGAAACTATTACGTAGAAAAAATTTATGTAAACAAATATTTTGGTGCCTGGAGACATGAAACAAAAAAATTATAATATTGAAGTATGCTTATGCATGCAGATTAGTTAAGAAATAACTATGGGAATGAAACTGCTACGTAAGCAATATTTATGTAAACAAACTTTTTATAAGTAATATACACAGAATACGGAAGCATGCTCGTGCATGCATATACGTTAAAAATAACTAAGGGAATGAAACTGCTACGTGAGCAATATTTATGTAAACAAACTTTTTATAAGTAATATACATGTAAACAAACTTTTTATAAGTGATATACACAGAACACGGAGGCATGCTCGAGCATGCAGATAGGCTACAAAGTTTTATAGTGTAGTAAGGCAGATAGATGCCTTACTACATATTGTATAGAAAGTAACTGCCACGTAAGCAAATTTATGTGAACGAAGAGAATAGAGTGTCTATGCTACAAAAATTTTGTAGCTAAAGAAAAAAGAGAACTTTTCAGCGAATCTACTTGTTAACTTATAATGCTATCATTATTTCATTTCAACAATGCCCTCCATTTGGAAGACACCTCTATATAAAAGGGTCATGCGTCAGATTCGAAAAGACTGGGCTAAAGCAGTTATGATGCGGGAATTCGAAAGACACCTGGAAGGGGACGAAGAGTTATTTCTCTCGCTAAATACTCCGCACCGAACTGAAGAAGACGAAGAGTTCGAGACGCTATTGCAAGGTGATGAGGATGCATTACTTGCAATAAACTCTCAACAGCTTGAAGAAACGCATCACCCACTTGTTGATATCATCAGTGTGGAAATCCTCCCACCAATCGATTTGCCAATATTTTTGGCAATGTATGAAAACTCGGACGATGCAATTTTGGATGAGGCAGCTCGTTCGGTGGAAAACTTACTTTAAAAGTGAAATATCTGAAAAATTTATAAATAAATGCATCTAAAAAATTAAAACAAAAAACTAATGGCTTTTTATTTTAATTGTAATCAAAATACTTATTTCAGCGGTTCGTACAATGGTTCATTGAAGCAAGCGGTCGAGCAAATATTTTTGTACAAGAAGCAAACACTTGTATGTACATGCGTAAATGAAATAAATTTGTAGATATTTATGTACGCATGAATATGTACATCTTATCACATTGCATACTGACCCACTTGCGCTAAATCCAGGAAGGCAACAAAAAAAAGCGGACTGTCACACAGACTCACCAATCGTCACACACACACACACCCCCCAGTCTGACATTCCAATCGCCACTCAGAACACAAAAACACACACACACACATACACACACTTAAACATAGCATAAATATTAATATTCTACAAAATACAGAAATCGCACCACCATCCAGATCCCCAAATAAAATCCATCGATGATCGTCATGTATAAAATAAACAAAATATCAGATTCAATATTTATGCAATAGTAAATTTTTTTTCTCAACGTCTTCAAGATCAGAATAATCAAATTATTCCCCCACACTTAAGCATTGCACACAAAAAAGAAATAACTGAATTGCTGGTCAAAATATCTTAAGTAAACACACACCAAAATTAAAAACAAGCAAAAAATAAAAGAAGAAACCTCACTCCAGCCTGGACAAAATATCTTAAGTAAACACACCAAAATTAAAAACAAGCCAAAAATAAAAGAAGAAATCTCACTCCAGCAAGAAGAAACGAACCATAAACATTAGGGCCATCCATTTATACAACACTTTTAAGATATTGTACTTCCTAAAAAAGTTTTGTGTCAGATACTAAAAATTTCTTATTTTCTATTAGGCCATAGCACACATGGACAGACAGAATTCCTACGCTCACATATGGACAGACACAAATTCCCACGCTCACATACCGACGGACATGTATTTCCAAGGTCACATATGGACAGACACAAACTCCCAAGCTCTCATATGGACAGACAAAAAATTCCCACGGTCTCACGCTTACTTATACAAACTCATATGGACGGACAGAAATTCCCACGGTCTCATACGGACAGACACAAACTCATAAGCTCACATATGGACGGACAGAAATTCCCACGGTTTCATACGGACCGACACAAACTCCCAAGCTCTCATATGGACAGACAAAAATTCCCACGCTCACATATGGACGGACATGTATTCCAAGGTCACATATGGACAGACGCAAATTCCCACGCCTACCCCAACATTATAAAAAAAAAAACAACAACAATGCGAACCCCCTTATTAAACCGTGGGAAAATACACACACACAAACATTAAAGTATCAAATTACAAAATAAACACATTAAAATCAAAATTTGGGTAATTAACATGCAAATTTTTAAAATTTTACATGAAATTTGAGAATTTTAATGGTCCTGGCACGAACAATATTATACTACTAGCGTTGTTATAAGAAATCCTATAACAACAATCTTATGAGATGAACTGTCAAATAAGCACATGCGTTTGTATTTGTGTATAAAAAAACGTCATTGAAAACCTTTAGTCGTTTGTAAATGTTTATTTTACAATTGTGACACAATTATTTTACAATTTAGTTCACTCTGCAAACAATTGAAAAAAAAAAACACCAATCATTTTATCAAATTTTTTGGCAAATTATAAACACTCTCACCACGGCTGCCAATGAATTATGAATTCTTATAAGAGTAGTATTCCCCTTGGCAAACATTAAGATTAAGAAATCCCTTCTCTCATTCTGCCGACGTTCTCCCAAATATTATGACAGAGTTAATCGCAGTTGTAGACCCTATGTAAGGGCAATATGAAAAAACTGATGTAAACAATTATATACATGTGAGCTTGCATCTCTGTCGTACTTATTAATTCTGCCGACTTTAGAAAATATAGCTCAACTGCTCACTCTAGTGCTATTTTGCACCATTTTGTGGGTGCTGTTGGCTGAAGTAGTAGAACACGAGACTATGAAGCGGTGGGTCGTTAGTTCGAGCCCGCGCTGAGTCATGAAATATTTTGTTGAATTCTTCTGATCAGCATTAGTTCATGGTTGTGTTAGTTGTTGCCAGCCTGTTTCAATGATAAAGGCATGGTTACTGGTCACTGAACATAATTGCAGCGACTGACACCATCATGTACTAAAAAAAAAGCAGAGTAACAGCACCCACCTTCGTCGGCACTGTAGCAAAAATTAGCCGGCGAAGTGAAAGGTTGAAAAAGCTACAAAAAAAAACTGTCTATCATCTCATCTTTCCTAATCTGTACCCTCAATACTATCCCCTCGTTTTCAGTTCTGGCGCAATGCAGTGCATATATAGGGGTCATCCCCTGACCGCTGGTCCTACTCCTAAAAAAAAAGAAAGTATGTAGACATATGTATATGAGTTATCAGTTGATTGCTCAGTACTGAAGAATCAAATGACTACTTAAACTTGACAACTCTATTATGTTTTGTTTATATTCTTCACTGAAAACAAAAAAATCAATTTGAAATGTAATTAAAAATTTTTAATTTAAATATTTACAAAAAAGAGAGAAGCTATTTTAATAAGTAAAACCAGCCAGTTACATCTTCTTGATTTACTCGCATTATTTGTTGTTGCAAATGTCTTAAAATAGAAAAAACAATCAATTAGATTTACCTACAATATACATATATAATGCACGTATTTATGGTGCGATAGTTTCCTAGTATCACACAAATTACAGGACATTGGGACTGTTATTTGTTCTTCTGAGTGCTGAATTCCTCACTGAATGCTTCCACTAACCCGAAAGTATATTGGGAATCATTAATACCTATAAAATAACATATTATAATTTTTATATGTAACATAAGGCAACATGCTTACATACATATCCTATTTAAGCTTGAAAATGTAGGAATTCATACTTCATTGCCCTGCATTTTTCGTTCCTGCAAGGAATTATAATGCCTAAAATGAAAAAAAACAACTATGTATCAATATTAATGAAATGATATATACCTACAACAAATATTATATTAGCTCACCTTTACTTCTGTATTTTCCATGCAATGGTTTCCCAGCATAACAAATCACCGAAATCTTCCATCCCCAAAAATATATTGGTAACCACTAAACCTATACAATAAACAATAATAATGTGTAACAATAAACAATAATATACTTGCATATCATATTTATCCATTCAAATATAAAGGGTTTCTTGAAATCACAACACCACAAATAAACAAAAACGAAATTAAAAATATTGTCAAAAATTCAAGAATTGTCAGACATATGTTCAAGAGCAGCATTGTCAAGTTTGAAATTTTGAAAAGCACTAAAGTCGGACAAAAACGCGTCATTTTTGAAAACAAGCACTAAATATAAATATATTTTTATTTTAATTGCCTTTTATTTAAAATATGATTTTATTTAATTCTTTTTTCCATTTTACACATTTATAACCAAAAAATTTATAGAATAAGAGATCATTTATTACTATAGCATTCTATTATTTTTAAGCTTACGGTCTCTTTATTTTTATTTAAAATATTTTATTTTTCAATATTTCGTCACTCCTTTGTGTGACTTCTTCAGGAAATTAATTATTTTTAAATAATTAATTTCCAATAAAAATAAAGAGACCTTAAGCTTAAAAATAATAGAGTACAATAATAATTATAAAGAGATCAAACGAACCAAAACAATTTTACATCATTTATTACTATTTTTATTAATTCATATATTACACTAAAAAATAACTCAACATATTGTAATTATCGCCGTAGAAATAAATAAATTTTACATTGCTTTTTATTCTCCTGTACACTTTTAAAGTGATGCACTTTCTCTGCCATATATTATTTCTTCTACGGTAACAAAAGTAAAATAACGTTTAAAATAACAAAATATATTCATATAATAACGAATGAATTTCAATTTGTATTTGTAAAACTAGAACACACACATGCATAGGGTATAAGCATACACAGAGGGTGCAGTTGATCGACCTAACGATTGCATGAATCATTACAGTTTGAGTGACAATTTATATTCGCACAACAAACATTCCTATTGGCCTGTAGTGTATACATAGTATCACATACGCATGAACCTCACCAAACAGTCACAGCAACATGATATTCATAAATAAACAATAGTATTCAATAGTATGTAAACAAACTGAACTAACTGAAAGTCAACGTCTTCTTGAGATAGGTCAGTAACGATTTTAATTGCAAACACACTTAGTCATAAACACTGGAATTTAAGTAACATAATATTCTTATACTTTTCGGTCAATGCTCGCTATTGTCAAATAGTTAAAATTATGCTGATTCGTATAAATTGTTACTATGACAAAAGTGAAATGGCGTTGAACTTCAAATGTACACAGCCTGGTACAATGTATGTATGTATATTTGATACAATGTAATATTAATGTATGAATGTATGTATATTAGAATAAGTAGAAATAAGAGAAAAGCGAACTTCTCATTGTTAGTATATAAGCTGAGGAATTTGTTTAATAAATCATCAATTTACTTCGATCAATCAATCCTGCCTGTGTTTTACATATGAAACATTACATGGCGATTCTGCCCTTTCATTTATAAGGAATAAACAGCACTATTGCTTATCCTTTTAAGTGAAAAGGACCTAAATATAGACCCCCGCATAGAGAGCTTATGCTTAGCAGGGACCATCTATAGAATATAAAATTTTTTTTATTTAAATCCTTTAATTGATGGACCAACCCTGGGAGGAACTTCTTAAGGACCTTGAAGAAGCAGAAGAACGCTGGAGGCGATTGCTGAAGGAAGGTGCCTCGCAGAAACAGAAACCCGAAATCCTCAACCTAGGACCAAAGCCAAGCAAAATCAGTAAGCCAAGAAGTGATCCAAAATACGAAATATTCCCCCTACCAAATGTTTCAAAATCGAGAGGCGGAAGAAGAAATTAAATAAAAACGCAACTTAGATGCCTCATCCATCAAGCGTCATACGCTAATAAAGAAGAAATCCATAAAATACAACAACAAATTGCAAATTTAAAATATGAATTAAAAACAATAAAACGCAACAAAAACAAAAAATAATGAAACTATTTTGAACGTTTAGTCATTGTAAATATGAAATTTACTCTGATATTAATTGTAATTTTTATTGCTATTTTGTACATGATTAATGAATATATTAACAGAGAAATTCAAGAGTTAGAAAATTTCGCAACAAACATTAAAAATATAAAAATAACAACTTGGGGAAAATCTTGACCCATAATAAAAAAAAAATCTACAAAAATAACAAAAACAAAAAGAAGAAAAAATTTAATATTAACTTTATTTAAATGGAACTTAATTTCAAGAAATTTTACGATGAATATATTGGATGGCTGATAATATTTCTTATAGTATTACCACTTAGTTACATATTGTTTACCAAATATTATGAATTTTTTTTGATGATTAAAAAATAACAATTAAAAAAAAAAAAAAAGAATTTTTTAAATTTTAATAACGATTGAATTTAACATTAAAAATATATTAATACTAATTATAATTATTGTTTTTCACCAATTGTCATTTATACTATTTTTAAAAACCATAAAGCTAATTATGGAAGCATTACTTTAAAATTAATAAAATTAATGAGAGCTTGTCTAAAAATCTACATAATATATTAAACTTAATTTTTGAAATGCATAGAATAAGAAATAGAAATAAATCTAAAAATTCAGTTAATTGGGACCATAAAGAGGAAAAAGAGCCAAAAATAGAAGAATGTGTTGAATGGTTAGCCAAGCTTTGGAAATCTTTAGGTATTGAAGGAACTCCAACTAAAGAAGATTATATTAATAAAACAAAGATAGAATTAGAAACTATACTACTGATGAGACAAGCAGATAAATATTTTGAAAACAGAAGTTTGTTAGATTAGTACAGAATGCATGATGGAAACTGCAAAAACAATTAAAAAAAAAAGAAAAAAAAAATTTTTTTTTGAATTTTAATGATTAACATAAACATTAAAAAAATATATAGATGGAAAAAATTAAATTATTAGAACAGATAATAATAAATGCTAAAAAATCACTAGGAAGACCATACACTATAGAAACAATAGAAGAAAAAAGTTTGAAATACAGAACATAGAAAAGGAATTAAAGAATAATTTGGTGTTGGAAGAAAAGGAAAAAACAACGGTATTGGGTACATTCTCTACATTGAAGAGGGAAGCATTAGAATTATTGGAACAACACACAAAAAGAAGAAGCCATCAAGAAAAAACCAACATGACGAATTTAGATATAAATGAGTTATCCGTGATAACAAAATTAGTGCCTAAGTTTACAGGTAGATCAAATGACTTCATTACAAATTTAGAAATAGTGTCATCAACAATACCACTAGAAAAGAGTATATCTTTCCTTAATTTCGTATACAAATCAAGATTAGAAGTGCGAGTACAAAATAGAATAACCACATCCACATCTATACCAGAATTGATAACAAACTTGAAAAACACTTATAAGCCATTAAAAAACTCTAACACAGTTTTAAATGAAATTAATAATTGTGCACAAAGAGATGGTAACGTATTGGGATTTGCTACCAAAATAGAAAACCTTATTGCGGAGTTAAATGCAATACAAATAACCGAAGAAGGAGAACATAACAGAAATGCTATATGTAGTACAAATGGTAAAATAGCATTCAATGCTTTCATGAATGGACTTAAGGATCCACAAATAATAACTACAATTGACGCAAGTCAAGTCAAAACTTTTTCTGAAGCGGTTAAAATTGCGGAACAGGTTGCAGCAAGAACAACGCAGAAAAAGGTACTTCATCAGAGAGTAAACTACAATAGGGAACAAAATATTAAGGATAGACAGCAACAAAAATGTAGGAAATGTGGTGGCATTCATGGTAGTCGATGCCCCGCTGATGGCAAGAAGTGCAATAATTGTGGAAGATTTAATCATTTTTCAAACCAGTGCCTTTCAAGAGTGCATCATAATCCCAGAAATAACAACAACATCAATAATAATACTAGAACAAATAATAACAACAATAATTATAATAGAACAAACAACAATAACCGAAACATTAACAACCAAAGCCGATGGAACAATAACCAAAGAAGACAAAATTGCAATAATATAAACCGTAACATTAACCAAATACAGGATCAGGGAAACTCGATTATCCCGGAGACCACACAGATGGAGTCTCCAGTGGGAACATATTAGAAGCAAAAAACGTATATTGCATTTCATCCAACCTTAGAAACTATGTAAAATTAAAAATAGTGGATGAAGAAAACAAATTGACATTTTTAATAGACACAGAGAGAGCAGACGTTTCACTCTGTAAAGCGAAATTCCTTGATAGATATGAGGAGAATATAAATGATTATTGCAATTTGACTGGTATATCGGATAATATTATTAAATCCTTGGGCTCTACAGTTATTAAAATTAACATAAATAACAAAATTATTGAACACAAAATACAATTAGTGAAAAATAACTTTCCAATAAACACCGATGGAATTCTTGGACTAGATTTTTTGACAGAATATAGATGTAATATAGACTACGACTCATATATACTCATTTTTAACTACAATAATGAGACAGAGATTGCTAGAGGGGTACACCTGACGGACATTACCAATATACACGATTGCCATTTGGTTTAAAGATATCATCGAACAGTTTTCAACGTATGTTGACGATAGCTCTATCGGGTCTGGAATGCGAAGCTTTCTTGTATGTAGACGATATAATAGTCTTTGGAAGTAGTCTTAAACATCACAATACAAATCTCATTAAGGTATTCAACAGACTCCAACAATATAACTTAAAACTTAATGCTAGTAAATGCTGCTTTTTGAAATCAGAAGTAGTATATCTTGGACACTTAATAACACTAGACGGAATAACCAGATCCAGAAAAATTTTAAGCAATAACAATATATCCAACACCAAAGAATACAGACGAAGTTAGGAGATTCGTGGCCTTTTGTAATTACTATAGACGATTTGTTGAAAATTTCGCAGATATTACGAACTGTTTAAATGCTCTATTGAAAAAGGGAACCAAATTCAACTGGACAGAGCAATGTCAGACTGCTTTTGAAACATTAAAGAAAAAACTAATAAGCCCACCAATTCTACAATACCCGAATTTCGACAAACCATTCATACTGACGACAGACGCATCTAGTCTTGCACTAGGAGCTGTTCTGTCACAAGGAGAAATTGGAACGGATAGACCGATATCATTTGCTAGTCGATCACTTAACAAACATGAAAGAAATAAGCCAGTAATAGAGAAAGAACTACCTGGTATACATTGGGGAATACAATTTTTTAGACCCTACCTATACGGCAGAAAATTTATTGTCGTCACAGACCACCGTCCACTAATTTCACTATTCTCACATAAAAATCCAAATTCAAAATTAACCAGAATTCGTATGGAATTGTCCGACTATGATTTTGAAATAATATACAAAAAGGGAAGTAATAATACCAACGCAGACGCATTATCAAGAATAGAATTAAATTCAGAAATGTTAAAAGAAATGATTCCTAATGAAATAGATGAAACCGTAAAAAAATCGCTGGTGATAACAAGAAATATGAACAAAAAGAGGATACAAAATGAGGAAACCAAAAACCTAGGTAAATACAAGAAAAATGAAAAGAACGGTAATACAGATCCTAATGATCCTGATCAACTCAAAATTTGGGATTGTACATCCATAAACCATATAAAGCTTGCAAGAAAATTGAAATTTGTATTTGAAAAATCAGAAAAAGAAATGAAAATCGAAAATGATTCTGTCCTAAATGAAATGCGCATCAGATGTAGCGATAATCCTTATTATCTAGATAATATATTGGAGAAAGATAAAGAAGAAAAGAATGAGAGAGTAAACGTGTTTGTTAGTAGCGGTCGGCTAAATTATCTATTTTAAACTATTTAAAGTCTTTTTGAATTGCTGAAAATTTTTCTAAAAAAGTGTTTTGTTATTTCAGTTATTGAAACACAAAAAGAATAATTAAATTTGCTAAAACTATCAATAATATTTGTGAATAATTATATATCACGTTTCGTTAATGCAAAGAAAAGCAAGGAAGAAATAAAATTAACAGTTATCTAACTTAACTCTTGCTATATACATAAAAATTAAAGAAAGTTCTATCGAAATAAAAAGGAAAAATTTTATAATCATGCCTGCTGTTTCTAAATGTTCGATTTGTAACAAAAATATTAACAAATCTGATAATGGTCTAAGATGTAAACGGTGTCAGAATTGGTATCATGCTTCTTGTCTAAAAATCTCGCATGAAGTATATGCAACGCTTGGGAATAAAGATTGCGTCTTGGATTTCACATGCCTCAATTGTCGAAAAAACCCACCACCTCAAAATTATGATGCAGGTTCTTCTGATTTGACTCGTTGTATTAATGATTTGGACAAAAGGATTAGTGCAAATTTTAAAAAATTTACCGAAGAGCTGCGTGCTGAACAATGTGATTTAAAAAAATTAATTGCGTCGTCTGCTTTAGATATCCGTTCAGATTTAACATCATCTCTTAAGGAATTACAATAAAATATAGCGGTTTGTAATGATACAATTAAAAGTGTTGAAATTAATACCCTCGATAAAATTAACCACTTGGAGATGGAGAAAAACTGTCTTCACAGAAGAATAAATCGTGCAGACATTGTTATCTCTGGCTTGCCTTTGGGTATTAACAATTTTCATGAAACAGTAATTTCTATATTTGTACACTATAAAATCAATGCTGATATAAGAGACATAAAACATTGCATTTATATACACAAAGGTAGATCCGTGCTACTGAAGCTCAACAGTGTTCATCTTCGTGATGAGCTTATGAAGGCATATTTTAAAACTCGCTCTTTGCAACTCAGCGACATTATTGGCACTAAAATTGCTGCAAGAGTTTATTTGAATGATCATCTTACTCCAGCTTGCAACAAACTGCAGACGATTTGTTGGAATTTACGTAAAGATGAAAAAATATCATGGTTCAGAGTCTTAAATGGAGATTTGCCCTCAGCAAAAATTAAACTTCCTGATGGTACCTTAAAACAACTTAATTTTCAACAGTGCTGCGATTTGCGTGATGGGAAATGAATTTCAACTTGTTATTTCTATGGTGCTGTAAATATTTTTCATTGATTTTTCTTTAAAGTTTCTAGTTTCGTTTTTTTTGTTATTTAGTTGGCCTTACTAAATTCATAAATTCATGTTAACATAATGTTATCTGAAATATTTGTTTTAAATATGCTATTTTTTAAGAATTATGTTTTAAACTTTTTACTCTTACGACTCCTCTTTATGCCTTTTTTAATTTCTGATGCCACCTGAAGTCAATTTGGGCCACTGAAAAGCAGTAATCACCATCGTTGGAATCAATATTAACAAAATAGACGACTATTTGGATTTCCCTTAACTTATTTCATGACAGGTAGATTCAGAATTGACTTCTGCAACATACGAGGCTTGAGAGCGAACTTCTTCTCAGTTTATGCTCACGTTTGTCTCTATCGGCCGGATGTTTTAGCCTTAAGTGAAACCCAGGTATCTGAGGATGCTGACCCACAGGATTTTTATGTGCCTGGGTATCAACTTCTGTCCCTTTTTAACTTCCATCGCGGTCTTGCATTATATATACGCAATGATGTTGTGTACCAAAGCCAGCAATCACTAGGCTTGTATGATCCAGAATTTAGCTGCCTTTGGGCTAAATTCAAGATCAGGGCACATAGTTTGCATTTCGGATTCCTTTATAGAAGTCCAAACGCGGGAAGGGAACAAACTTTATCGGGCTTCGATTCCCTTTCCGATTCTATAGCAAAAATCCTCGAAAGTTGTCCGGACAGTGAAATTGTTATTGCTGGTGATTTCAATGTCCACAACTCATCGTGGCTTCGCCATTCGAGCCACACAACTTCAGAGGGCCAATATGTTGAGTTATTCGCCGCGCATAATCACCTAGCGCAACTAGTGAATGAACCAACACATACTTATACCGTGTGTTGAAGGGCACCAACTAAATACGCTTGATTTGTTCCTAACTTCACACCCTCAAAAGTATGAAGTGAACGTCTGTGCACCTCTCGGTAATTCGGATCATTGTATCATCTCCGCTTCTTTTTCGTTCTCGGCACTTCGAAACGTTTCACCCACAGCCACGAAACGTTTAAAATACGTATACGAAAAAGCTCGTTGGGCAGAGCTCAATGAATTCTATCGTACTTTCAATTGGAAACTATGTTTCTTAGATAAAAATATCGATTTAATGGCGGAAATGGTTGGAAATATAATTTTGCTGGGAATGAAATACTTCATCCCATCCAAAAAAATTTCGGTTAAGCCGAGACAAAAATCTTGGTTTAACCAATCTTGCAAAGAGGCAATCAGATCCAGAGAGGAAGCATTCAGTACTTGGCGGAATAACAAAAACGCAAATACTGATGCGCTGCGCAAACAAGCGAGGTCTTCGTGTGCCAGAGTGCTAAGGCGTGAAAAAGCTTTATACGAGCAGCGCCTTCGTGCTAAAGTTCTTACCGCCACGAGAGGTAGTAAAAGCTTCTGGTCATTCGTTAAAAGAGTAAAGGATAAAGCTAGTTCATCAATTCCAACTCTTTTAAGGGATGATCAAATATTCACTGAACCTGTTGATAAAGCTAACCTTTTGGCTGAGATGTTTGCAGGGAATTCTTGCTTGCCAGGTAGCAATCAGCAATTGCCCGTGGTGGAAAGAGTATCAGTTACTATGCCAAGAATATTCTTTCGACCACGTGCAGTTAAAAAGGTTTTAGCGAATCTCAACATAAACAAGTCTCCTGGGCCGGATGGCATTCCAGCACTGGTCTTGAAGCAGTGTTTTTCGACGCTAGCGCGTCCATTGGCTAAGCTATTTAGTGCATCGTATCATGCCGGTAAATTTCCGATGTGTTGGAAGTTAGCCAATGTAACGCCGATCCCTAAGAAGGGAGAGGCGCAATACCCCGAAAATTACCGCCCAATTGCAGTCTGTTCGGCAATTTCCAAGGTCATGGAAAGTATGACCAACTTCCACCTGGTAAGGTATCTGGAGACCAACACCTTACTTAACGACCGGCAGTATGGTTTTCGCAGAGCTCGCTCTACAGGAGACCTGCTCGCTCTGTTAACAGAAAAATGGTGCAATTCGATTCACCATTTCGGCGAGAGTAAGGTGGTGGCTCTAGATATCTCAAAAGCATTTGATAGAGTGTGGCATGATGCACTTCTGTCAAAACTGACTGCTTTTGGTGTCGGTGATGATTTCTCTCGCTTCATAGCGAGCTTCCTCAGAGACCGCACTATACGAGTTGTTATAGACGGGGTCTCATCAAACGAGTTCAAGGTAAATTCAGGGGTGCCGCAAGGCTCTGTTCTATCTCCTACTCTCTTCCTCATCTTTATAAATGACCTTCTATGTCAAACTTCAAACCCTATCTACTCTTTCGCGGATGATAGCAGCATTATCCATTCTTTCTCTTTCACCAGCCGGCCAAGCCTGGAGGAGATTGACGCCAGGAGACAAAGGATGAACGAGTCACTCACAAGTGATCTCGTGTCAATCTCCGAATGGGGCCTCGCGAACAGGGTTAACTTTAACCCTCATAAGACGCAGTGCTGCGTGCTTACGCATAGGCGGCTGGTCGAAGGTTCTGCGCCATCCGTGTTTATGGATGGTATAGGTATTGGGGAATCAGAAGCTCTTGATGTTCTTGGTATGAAAATACAGTGTGACGTTCGATGGACAGATCACATTTTTCATATTTCAAAAGAAGCTTTCAAGTGTCTCGGCTTTTTAAGACGGTGTAAGACATACTTCACCCCAACTGATCTCCTCAATATATATACCACCTACATCCGACCAAAGATGGAATACAACTCTCATGTATGGGCCGGTGCTTCAAAGTCTGTTTTGAAGTTGCTCGACCGCGTACAAGAGAGAGCGAAGAAGCTCATCGGTGACAGTAGGGTAGCCAACTCTATTGACTCACTGGAGCATCGACGCAACGTGGGTTGTATTTCACTGTTCTACCGATACTACAACGGAATGTGTTCTGGTGAAATAAGGGAGCTTGTGCCGAATAACCGTTTATTTCTGCGAGCTACCCGCTCTTCACATAGGGCACATCCTTTTGTGGTTGAGTTGTCAGTGAATCGCACCACGCATTACAGAGAGAATTCGTTCTTTGGCCGAACGGTTCGTGTGTGGAACAAACTTCCAGCAGAGGTCTTTCCTGTCAGTTTTAACTTGGGGAGGTTCAAATCGAACGTCCACAAACACTACTCCCTCTATCCTCCTTCCCATAACCAACTTTCCTAGTTCTGGCACAATGCATCGCATATGTAGGGGTCATCCCCTGAGTGCTGGTCCAAGAAAAAAAAAAAAATTATCAGTGAGGGATATTTAGAAGAAGTTTTTTCAAATAATTTAAGTAATTTGAAAATTGGACACATGAATACACAAAGTTTAAGGCCTTCAAGCAGATCCTCTAAATTAGATGAATTACGTTTAATTTTAGAGAATAAACCTTTAGACATTTTTTGCGTAACTGAATCATGGTTTGATCCTGAAATTTCCAATGCTACTTTGGATATTCCAGGATATGTCTTGTGCAGAAGTGATCGACCATCCCGTTTTAGAGGTGGTGGTGTTGCCTTTTATATTTCCAAGAATATTTTACCTGTGAAGCTTTATTTATTGAAATATATCTTGAGTCGGTTACAGTATTAGTAGGAGCAATCTATCTCCCCAGAGGACAACTTAATTTAGCTGAGGAATTTTTTGGTGATATTCTTGTTCGATATAATAACATTGTTTTAGTAGGTGATTTTAACAATGATCTCTTTGTGCCGTCCAAAGCTCAAGACCTGAATACGTTTTGTTCCCGTTATGGCTTAAAATGCATTCATAATTCTTTAGCTACACATTATGATTCGCACCATCATTCAGTTTCACTTATTGATTATTTTGCAGTTAGTCAAAATTTATCATTCAATACCTCTGCTCAATTTCAGATTCCGGACATTTCGCACCATTCTTTAATAACTTTGTCCTTGCAAATACCTATTATTTTAACTTCCAATATTATTGCTTATAATCGTACAGATGTGGCAGGTATAGAGGAATTTTTACTTGGTACTGATTTTTCACAACTTTATGTTACTGGTGATGTTAACCTACAGCTTAATTTCTTTAATAATCTATTTAATGATCTTCATAATTATGTTCCATATAAAAGAGTGTCGCATAATAAAAAGAATAATTTTTTGAAATTAACAAATGAAATTAAATACTTAAGATCTTTACGTAACATTGCATTAGATACATATTTTTGTAATCGAAATGATCATAACTGGGAAATTTATCGCCAGCTTCGGAATCAAACTAAAAAAATGATTAGGAACTTGAAGAAACAACAGCATGCATGCTTTTTTGACTTAAGTAATACTAAACAAATGTGGAAGGCTTTGCGAAATGATGGTGCTGTAGGTGATTTCTATGCAAATATTAATGTGGATGTCAATCAAATTAATCAAACTTTTGTTTGTAATCAGTTAGATATTGATGATGAGGAACCTAATTTTTTAAGCTTCTCCAATGACCCTGATACATTTTCTTTTTTTAATGTAACTGAAACAGACTTGTTCAATGCGATTTCTAAGATAAAATCGACTTCCCTTGGTTTTGATGGAGTTTCAATTAAATTTTTATTAATAATTTTTCCCTATATCAGTAGACATCTTCTTTATTTTATTAATAATATAATTACTTCATCTGTGTACCCGGATGGGTGGAAAATTGCAAGAATTTTGCCTATCCCAAAACATGGGACTGAAGTTGCTATTGACAACATGAGACCTATTAGCATTTTGCCCACACTATCTAAAGCTGTTGAACATTTAATTAAGGACCAGATCGCAGATTTAATAGAAAGTAAAAAACTCTTGCATGACTGTCAGTATGGTTTCCGTCATGGTCGTAGCACTAATATGTTGTTGATGGCTTTGACAGAAACTATTAGAGATAATTGGAATAAAGGGAAGGATAATGTTTTAATTTCAATTGACATAACTAAGGCATTTGATCAGATAAGTCATTTGTTGTTAATAAATAAACTTAATAGTAAGTTCAGCTTTTCGAGATCTGCTTGTCGATTGATGTGGTCGTACTTATCTGGTCGTAAACAGTATGTTTCTGTAGATGGGTTGGATTCAAATTTACTTGATGTGCGATCAGGAGTACCGCAAGGTTCTGTTATTGGCCCCATCTTATTTACATTGTTTTTAAATGACATTGTAGAATTCCTTAGTTATAGCACTTGTAAACCGTTCATATTTGCAGATGATTTGCAATTGCTGTGGTCAAGTGATCGTCAATTCTTGGATGCCCCTGAAGCCACTATAATTTATGATTTAAATACTTTATATCTTTGGATGGAGACTAACTCTCTTTCGGTTAATCCTAATAAAACTAAAGCAATGATTCTCAAATGTAACAGGTCTGGTGCTATTAATCTGAATTTGAGTATTTGTAACACTACTATTGAGACGGTCAATAATTTACGCTGTCTTGGAGTTATAATTGACGACAAATTATCCTTTGAGCCGCATATTAATAATTTATGCTCTAAAGTTTGTTTTACATTGCGTAGGCTATATCACCTAAATTTATATTTACCTTTATCTGTTAAGAGGACTATTGCTTATGCTTTGCTAATGTCTCAAGTAAATTATTGTATTGAAATAATATCTGGTTGCTCTGTGACTAACTGCAACAAAATTAAGCACATTATTCATAGAATAGTTCGTTATGTTTATAGTTTACGTTTAAGAGCGCATGTGTCTTTACATTTAAGAAATTTTTTGAATTTTACATTTGGTGACTACCTTAAATTTCGTTTATTAATATATCTATTTAAAATTATTAAATATCGTGAGCCAGAGAGTCTTTCACGTTTAATATCGTTTGCCAATTCTGAAAGAAATCCTCAAATTCTGTATGCTCTTATTTCTAATGCGACTTATGAACATTCTTTTACTATAAGAGCTGCTAGGTTTTGGAATAGTTTACCAATAGCTTTTCGTACCTTTATTGGTTCTTTAACTACTTTTGAACGAATGCTTCGTGTATATATCACATCTTCATATTCCTAAGTACTGATTTTTGGGTTCATGGCTTCATAGCTTTATGATTATAATTTAATGTTTATACATAGTTTTTAGAGGAGTCGTGGAGTTAAAGTTTATATTTATTTTAGTTTTTATATTATATTTTCTCATAGTTTTTGAAACTTGTAATATATTTATATTGGCCAATTGGGCTACAGATATTGCATATGAATAAATAAATGAAATGAAATGAAACTACCTTCTGTTTTAGGCAGAACAAAGTATGTAAGATTCGCACTAGAAAAAGGTGACGAAATATTTAAGAAAATAAGTATAGAAAAGTTTAAAGAAAAGTTAGACACGTGCAAAGAAAATGATGTAAAAATAATGTTATATAGTAATCCTCAAAGAATAACAGATGAAAAAAGGAAAAATGAATTAATTAAATTGTATCACAGCACACCATGCGGAGGACATTTCGGAGTTAGAAAAACTTTAATCAAATTGAAACAAAAATACATATGGAAAAATATGTGCAAAATGGTAAAAAGGTATGTTTTAGAGTGTGATTTATGTCAGAGAAACAAACAAGTAAGACACACAAAGGAACCGTTATGCATTACAGACACACCAAAAAATAGTTTTTCCACAATTGTCATAGATATAGTTGGTCCTCTACGACCTTCTGGAAACTATCGATATATATTAACAATGCAATGTGAGTTAACTAAATACATAGTAGCTGCACCAATGGAAACAAAGGAAGCCAAATCAATCGCAAAATGTTTGACAGAAAATTTAATATTGAAGTATGGCATATTTAAAACACTAAAATCTGACAGAGGTACAGAGTTTGTAAACGAATTAGTGAGGGAAATATGTACTTTGCTAAAAATAGAACATAAAATATCTACACCGTACCATCATGAAACACTGGGTACTGTAGAAAGAAACCATAGGGTTCTGAATGAATACTTTTTGTCATTCGTGAATGATGACTACTGGCACGACTGGATACCTTATTATTCCTTTGCATACAATATAACGCCTCACGTAGACACAGATTACACACCGTTTGAGTTAATATTTGGCAAAATACCTACCTTACCAGGTGAAGAAATAATGAATAATTGCAATAGAACTTATAATTTAGATAATTATGCATGTGAATTAAGAGTTAGAATTAGAAATTCACTAGAAAATGCTAGAAAACTTATAGAATCAGTAAAGAAAAAGAGACATTTAGAATCATATAACAAAACTAACAGAATAGATCTTAGTATAGGAGACTTGGTTTTGATAAAAAAGGCGAATAGAAAAAAATATGAAGCACCATATCATGGTCCTTACAAAGTAATAAATATGGATAATGTAAATGTAGAATTAAAAATTAATGGAAAAATTAAAACTGTTCATAAAAATTTATTAAAGAAATGTAAGAAATAAAGATTATTAAACGTAAGCACAAAATATTTTTAGCATAAGAATTGTAAACATTTATTTATGAAATGCAAAACAAAAAACAAAAAAATTTTTTTTTATTATTTCCATAAGAATATAACACTAAAATTAAGAACTATACTAATATTGTACCACTTAAATATCACACTACTTTTTTTAAATTAATAAACATAATAAGAATTTAATATGTATAACAATTATAATAATGTAAACATTGTACCACGCAGGCATCACATTAACAAAAAATTTTATAAAATTACAAAATTTTGAAAAAAAAAAATTACAAAATTGTGTAATTTTAACTGAAAGAGCAGGGGTGTAGTGTATACATAGTATCACATATGCATGAACCTCACCAAACAGTCACAGCAACATGATATTCATAAATAAACAATAGTATTCAATAGTATGTAAACAAACTGAACTAACTGAAAGTCAACGTCTTCTTGAGATAGGTCAGTAACGATTTTAATTGCAAACACACTTAGTCATAAACACTGGAATTTAAGTAACATAATATTCTTATACTTTTCGGTCAATGCTCGCTATTGTCAAATAGTTAAAATTATGCTGATTCGTATAAATTGTTACTATGACAAAAGTGAAATGGCGTTGAACTTCAAATGTACACAGCCTGGTACAATGTATGTATGTATATTTGATACAATGTAATATTAATGTATGAATGTATGTATATTAGAATAAGTAGAAATAAGAGAAAAGCGAACTTCTCATTGTTAGTATATAAGCTGAGGAATTTGTTTAATAAATCATCAATTTACTTTGATCAATCAATCCTGCCTGTGTTTTACATATGAAACATTACAGGCCAATGTAACTAGAGAATAGGGGAAATGGAGAAATGCATGATATTGAAGGAGATAGTTATAATTATATGATAAGCTAGAATAAGTTAAAGAGGTTAACTCTAAATCTCATAAGTAGTATATAAACCATGCATTTTTATAGATAAAAGAGACTTTATCTTGATTCATAAATTCGGCAACATCCTGATTTTGTTTTGATTTAAAGTTTCTACACTATTTCGGCAGTTCTTTTGAACGCCTAAAGTTGAGCTGAATACCCTGACAGCTGTATAAAATAACCAAGGGCTATAGGGAATATGACAATAAATTAGCGCAAACTTCACATGGCGATCCTGCCAGGAGTGTATCATATTAGTATACACTGACCACCCTAACTAGAACACACACATGCATAGGGTATAAGCATACACCAAGGGCAGTGCAGTTGATCGAACTAACGATTGCATGAATCATAACAGTTTGAGTGACAATTTATGTTCGCACAACAAACATTCCTATTGGCCAATGTAACTAGAGAATAGGGGAAATGGAGAAATGCATGATATTAAAGGAGATAGTTATAATTATATGATAAGCTAGAATAAGTTAGAGATGTTAGCTCTAAATCTCATAAGTAGTATATAAACCATGCATTTTTATAGATAAAAGAGACTTTATCTTGATTCATAAATTCGGCAACAACCTGATTTTGTTTTGATTTAAAGTTTCTACAACTATTTCGACAGTTCTTTTGAACGCCTAAAGTTGAGCTGAATACCCTGACAGCTGTATAAAATAACCAAGGGCTATAGGGAATATAACAATAAATTAGCGCACACTATCACATGGCGATCCTGCGAACGGATCAGATCCTCTAACGAATCCTCTAACAGTAAAAAAAAAAAAAATAATAATATTACTATTTAATGACGGATAAATAAATAGAAGACATTTTCAAACGCTGGGAAGAATACCTCCATGAAGAGTACGCACCAGTTCCCGTCAAAACATCAGCTCCAAAATACCAGGCTACACCGCTAAGCGCTGGTCCAAGAGCAATAACGGGCCTGTTCGTAAATGCATCACTGCGCTGCAAATGGAAATTTAAATGCTCTAAACTGGTTCACTGAAGTAGATAACGCACAAATAAATGTCAAATATGGTGTACAAACATGATTACTACTAAAAGAAATTATCAGCGAACTTCTATTGCATTTTAAATAAAAGTTTGCACGTATGATGCAGAGCAGTGATGCATTTACGAACAGGCCCAACCTTAGAAGAACACAAGAAACGTCGAAAGAAACAAGGCCAGAAAAAAAGGAAACAGTAGAAAAAATGGCTATTAAAAAGGAAAGAGCTGGAAAAAAGTTCCAAGCAAGAAAAGAGATTGCAATCCTGTACAAGGAATTGATGCTCGCTACTTCAAAGGAAACACAAGAAGTAATAAAAGACAAGATAAAGAATAGAAGAAAGCACCAATGAAAAAGAAAAAAGAAGAGAAACTCCCACAACATTAAATGGTAGGTCCTATTTGGGGAAAGCATTAGCATTCAATGGGCGGAAGACAATCTAGGGTATCGGACCCAAACGCCAACGTAGTAAATAATGTAGAAATATCTCGAAAGTCTGATAACTCATCCTTTATTTTATTATTATTGTTAGTAGTTTAAAGCACAATATATTTACTCATAAAATTGTACCAATTGCATAAAAAATCTTTGAGGAAGAAGTACACAAGTCGTACAGATAATGTAGACAGAATATAAAAATTTTTTTTACAACTATTTTATGGAATGGCAAAATTTACTGGTAAAAGTTAGATTAATAAAAGAAAAATTTGATATATCTTACAAATGTTTAAATCTCGACAGGCCAACAAGAGGTGAAACTGTTGAAAAACACATAGGAAACTTGCTGCGGGCTCTTGAAGAAATTAGAGTTATATTTAATGTAAATTAATATAATAACTCTCTTTCAACTGAGGCTAAAGTAGATTTTCTCAAATACATATTTTACGCAAAACTAACTTCAAACGTCAGAACTGCAATAGCAAGCTTCACAAAACCAGAAAGTTTTGAGTCATTAAAAACCCAATTAAAACAAACGTACAAGAACAGGGAAACGATTCCAGAATTACAAAATAAATTGAGTACACTATTTCAAGGAAAAATGACCATTAACACGTACAAGGAGAAAATAACATGTTTAATAGATAAGTTAAACGATTTAGGGATACATGAACTAGGTGACGACGTTTCTGAAAACGAAAAAAATTTAATAACTAAACTTAACAATAAATTGGCGCTAGATACATTTAAAAAGGGCCTAAATGATCACTTTAAATCGACCATATATGCGGCTCGACCAAGTAATTTAGAAGATGCATTTGAATTATCATTAGAAATAGAAAATGAACATAGAACAAACAACAGTTCAATATTGCATTTTAAGACGTATCAACCACGGTATCAACACCAAAATCACTATAGACACAACACATACATGCGACAAAGTAACAACCCCAATTACAACAGATCATACAATACTAATAATAGAAATAATAATAACGTTTTTAACAACAACTCCAATAGAAACAATATAGCTAACAGCTCCAGAAACAACAATAATACGAATAACAATTTTAGTAGAAGATTTAACAATAATAACAATAACAATAATAAAAATGATCCCAGAAGAAATCATAACTACATAAATAGAAATAATAACAACAGATACGTACACACAATACAAAATGCGGGAAACGAGATGGGCCAGGGATACATGGTCATCCCGGAGGGCAAAAATTAAAGATTCACAAAATATCCAAAAACAATTCCAATTATATCAATGTCACATATAAGAACAAAAATTTAACTTTTCTTATTGACACTGGCGCCGACATATCACTTTGCCGAATGCGTAATGAGTTCATAGGTGAACAGTTTAAACCAGAAGAAAAATGCAAACTAACAGGTATCACAACAGAAGAAATAGAATCGATAGGAACAATTGAACTTAAGTTAACAGCATAAGACGGAATATGCGAACATCCATTTCAATTGGTAAAACAAAATTTTCCAATAGAAACAGATGGTATTTTAGGAAGAGAATTCTTTAAGAAATATTTATGCAAAATAGATTATGAAACATTCACAATTTCCTTATTTGTGAACAATGACACAGTTATAATTCCTATGCAAGCAAAATCAATTAACACCTTAAAGATAACAATACCACCAACAACTGAAGCCATTCAACCCATTAAATTAAACTTAACAGAAGATACCGTCGTATATAATAATGAAATACAAGAAGGAATATTTTTAAGCAATTCAATAGCACCAAAAAACGGCATGACGCACATAAAAATATTAAACACAACGAACGACACAATAACTTTAGAAAATCTCAAAATACAAACTGACCCACTTTCAAACTATGACGTATTATATTACAATTGCAACAATTTTCAACATAACAGTGAACGATTCAATAAAATAGTAAAAGTACTGCAATTACAAAATAATGACAACAATGCAAAAACAGAACTAATAAATATATTTAAAAAATATCAAAATGTTTTCCACTTAGAAGAAGAAAAATTAACTGTAAACAATTTCTACAACCAAAGAATCACGACCTTAGACGACAATCCAGTTTATATAAAAAATTACAGACTACCACATTCACATACAGACGTAATAAATGAACAAGTAAAAAAAATGCTTGTTGATGACATAATAGAACCATCAGTTAGCCCATATAATGCACCACTCCTTTTAGTACCTAAGAAGAATGTAGAAGACAAGAAGAAATGGAGATTGGTAGTAGATTTCAGAAAACTTAATGACAAGATAATAAATGACAAATTTTCTTTAACTAGATTTTAAGATATTTTGGACAAATTAGGTAGAGCAAAATGAGTAGTAAGGGAATGTATGTGCCAGGGCAATTAAAATTCTCAAATTTCATGTAAAATTTTAAAAATTTGCATGTTAATTACCCAAATTTTGATTTTAATGTGTTTATGTTGTAATTTGATACTTTAATGTTTGTGTGTGTATTTTCCCACGGTTTAATAAGGGGGTTCGCATTGTTGTTGTTTTTTTTTTTATGATGTTGGGGTAGGCGTGGGAATTTGTGTCTGTCCATATGTGACCTTGGAATACATGTCCGTCCATATGTGAGCGTGGGAATTTTTGTCTGTCCATATGAGAGCTTGGGAGTTTGTGTCGGTCCGTATGAGACCGTGGGAATTTCTGTCCGTCCATATGTGAGCTTATGAGTTTGTGTCTGTCCGTATGAGACCGTGGGAATTTCTGTCCGTCCATATGTGATGGTAGTTTGGTGGAGGGGTGCTGTGTAACCAAAATGAGTTTGTATAAGTGAGCGTGAGACCGTGGGAATTTTTTGTCTGTCCATATGTGAGCGTAGGAATTCTGTCTGTCCATGTGTGCTATGGCCTAATAGAAAATAAGAAATTTTTAGTATCTGACACAAAACTTTTTTAGGAAGTACAATATCTTAAAAGTGTTGTATAAATGGATGGCCCTAATGTTTATGGTTCGTTTCTTCTTGCTGGAGTGAGATTTCTTCTTTTATTTTTGGCTTGTTTTTAATTTTGGTGTGTTTACTTAAGATATTTTGTCCAGGCTGGAGTGAGGTTTCTTCTTTTATTTTTTGCTTGTTTTTAATTTTAGTGTGTGTTTACTTAAGATATTTTGTCCAGCAATTCAGCTATTTCTTTTTTGTGTGCAATGCTTGAGTGTGGGGGAATAATTTGATTATTCTGATCTTGAAGACGTTGAGAAAAAAAATTTACTATTGCATAAATATTGAATTTGATATTTTGTTTATTTTATACATGACGATCATCGATGGATTTTATTTGGGGATCTGGATGGTGGTGCGATTTCTGTATTTTGTAGAATATTAATATGTGTGTGTTTTTGTGTTCTGAGTGGCGATTGGAATGTCTGCCTGTCAGACAGGGGGTGTGTGTGTGACGATTGGTGAGTCTGTGTGACAGTCCGCTTTTTTGTTGCTTTCCTGGATTTAGCGCAAGTGTGTCAGTATGAAATGAAATAAATTTGTAGATATTTATGTACGCATATACATACAAACAAATAATAAGCGTTTATTCGTTGTGCCCAAGTATTCCCTTGACCATTTGAATGAATGAACCATTATGTTTGTTGTGTGTTCTCTGAAATAAATATGTATGTATATAGGTGTTTATTTGAAATAAAAGACATTTATTTTAATTTTTATAAGCATTTATTTAAAAGTTTGTTAACATTTTCATTTTTAAGTAAAATTGCATTCCTTAAGGCACAAACACCATAGTCGTGATAGCTACAATAGAAATATGTTGAATGGTTAGTTCCCATTTGTTTAAAATTAATGCAGCCAATGTCTTCAATGTTATAAACTGTTTGATGAATCATTTTTTCTAGCCATTTTTTCTTCTCTCCCCCCTTAACATATATTTGTGAATTTCTTATATTGGATTTTAAAAACTTGCAAACGCTTTGAAATGAGACTGATCCATCATTCCAGTTAATATGATGATAGTTTTTTGTTAACCAAACTGCTTCTCTCTGTTTTTTGACCGATAAACATGCGAAATCAAAAGGAGGTTTTATGATGAAATTGAGGTATTCGTTGTTGCTGAAAACTACAGCTAGTTCTTTTGCGATGAAGTCATTTGAATTATTTTTGAAACCTTGCAAGTCTACAAAAACAATATCACCATCCATGTTATTTAATTTATAAGACCTTCCGGACTTGACCTTTTATTGGTATGTATTCTATTACGCGGTCATGAATAAGAACGCAGTAAGCTGATGTCGTTGCTGGAATATTTATTGCTGTTTCAAATTCAATTTTTATGTCAATCGGTCCGGTGTTGACTGATTCGTTCTGATAGCTTACATCTACTACAATAATTGGAGCGTCGTCTTTAAACTCCTGGGCAGTTAATAATGGTTGAGGCTCATTCATATAGTAGCTTTGTTGAAATCTTACATACATATCATATAGAATTGCATACCGTTCATTTTTAAATTTTATGTTAAGATCATCATATGGGTAAGAGGTTGAATTTAAATGTACTTTTAAATTAGTGAGGTCACAGTGAACAAATTTGTTACCTCGTTGAAATGCGACCAATACAAAACGTGGTCGCTTTTTACTTGCAGCTAATTTAACATTCCAAATATGACTTGTTCCTGTATTCAATTGTGGATTCATATGACAATCCCAGCTACGAAATGCCATCGGTATAGAAGCACCATTGTTAATAATTTTAATCATATTCAACTTGCTCTGATCAGATAATTGTACGTGTGGAATTCTCCAGGAGATGAGTGAAATTGTAAGTTTCGATTTTTCAGTAGAAACGCTCGAGTGTACAAGAGCTTCATCATTTTTATTGCGCAAGAGTATCAATTCATGCCTTCCATTAAGTATAACTTTGTTGTAGTCTTCAGCAAATCCCAAAAGCATTTTTAGTGGTACATAAAAATTAAAATATCCATTCTTAAGATTCAAATCATCAGTTTTATGCCATCCACCATTTTGCATTACAACGCTTTGAGTTGGTGATAGAGATACCAAATTTTTTATTGTGGTTGTTGTTCCTAAATACCTTGTATGATCGATTTCAATACCATTAAGCTCATAGCGGATTTCATCAAATAGATGTGCAACAAAGTTGTTTTTCAATTTAAAATTTTCTGAAAATTTTCCAGTTTTTTCATCTACAACGAAACCTTCCACATATATATAGCTCTCACTAGGTAACACGTACAAATCTTGATTTTGTATTGAGATTCGAATCTCATCATTATTGTTGTACGATTGTAGATATGGTATGTAGGTATGATAGTCCTTTTTTATTATATTTTCATCAGACAATGGCTTATCCAATACGTTTATTATTGAGCTCATTTTGTTTTCAGTTTGAAATTCAAAGACTTGAGAAAACTTTTGTTTGTTGTTGTAAGTGACCTTTGACGAGCAGATCTTTTCAATTGTGGTTTAGGTTGTAATATCTGTGGATGAGACGTGACTGCCGTATTTTGTGATATACTTGTATTGTATATTATCATTACTTAGTTGGCCTTAAATGTATTCGTATTGTAATTTCCTCTCCTCGAAAATTAATTAAATCACCGTTCTGATCAACCACGCGCAGTGATAGAGAACTTATCTCTTTGGTGTTTACAGGTAAATAAATGAGATTCCTTGGAATCTCATCTATTTTATAGCCTGCAGGCACATTAATCGGAAACTCATGAAGTGTGTGTGATTTTGAATTGTTCATATATGTGTTAGTAGCGATACTACTTTCAATTCGCAAGAGATTTACTTTAAAAATATTAACTGGAAGATCTGAGTAATGATCATCGGTCGGTGTTAGGATTTTACTATTGAATCCTAAAAGATTCCCAATTGTATTTTCTTTATTAAAATATATCGGGTCTTTAGAACTATTTATTTTAACTTGCATCGTATTGTTGTTAGCTTCTATAAAAATATGCTCTCCAGGACTGAGTCGTTTGTATTGCTCTTCTATGTAGTCAACTATATCTTTCAATTCATAAGATCCAATTGGTATTTCAATTACATATTCCCCTATATGAAACATATTGTTATAGGAGTCTACATTTGGAATACTGTTGTATGAATGAAAATCAGTTAGCGCACACTCATATGAGTCGTTTAAGTCAATGGGAGGAAAATAATTAGCATATAGCGCTGATGAGTTAGAGCTCAGAGTAAGTGTTATTGACATTATAACAGCCTGTTCACAAATAAATAAAGTTTAATACACACCATGGTTTATAAGAATAATTTGCATATATATTTCATAATCTTATTTTAAAATTAACATTAGTTATTAAAAATATTGATGTTATTGTCGTTGTTATCATTGCGGATGACGATTTATTTCGTTTTCCATCTATAGTATTTCATCTTTGCTTATCCAGGAATTGTGTTGATTAGAAAATCCCAACCATTTAACTAATGCTTTGCCCCCTTTCAGTCGAATCACCTTTTCAACTAGATATGTATTTGGAAATCTAGTTCTTGACAGTTCTTCCGTATAGAAGCCACCTTTAATAGGATTTCCCAGATAATCTTCTAATATGTATGTTGTAGGATATGTATTCTGAACTCTTTGGATTGTGAAAATTTCTGTTGTCCAATTCGGAGTATAGCCTTTCTCAAAAATATGTTTATATTTGCTAATACGTACATGGTCTCCTGCATTAAATTTTGACATTTTGTACATCTTTAAATGACTGTATACTGTATTTAGAAGTTGTTTTTCATTTTTTGAGTTGACTTTAATCGGTGGCATTTTAATGGTGCGATGAACTTTTCTATTGTATGCATTAAGTAAATCTTTGTATATATCAAGCCAGTTGTAGGAACCATTAAAACTAAACTCTTTCCACATCATTCCTTTTAATGTTCTATTGAATCGTTCTACTATTGATGCTTTCATGATGCTATACGTTGAGTAGTGATTGATGTTGTATTTATCCATCAATTGATTAAAGTGTTTGTTGAAGAATTCTTTACCATCATCTGTTTGTAAGTTTTTTGGCACACGCCCCAACTGAAAAATAGTCTCCATTGCCTGCGTTGTGTCAACAGCTGTTTTTCTTCGCAGAGGTACTGCCCAATCATATTTGGAGAATGTGTCAATTACAGTTAGCAAAAATCTATAATTTTTATTGTATGTAGAATAGTTCCCCATTTCAACTAAATCCGCTTGCCAAAGATCGTCTATTCCTTTCATAACAACTCTACGACGTCCAAACATTTTTCGAGCTTGCTTATGGAGCTCGTTCACTAAATTTCTTTTTGTATCCATGTCTAAGCTTTAAGAAGTCTTTGGGGTGTGTTGTGATCTATCTGATGCGCTTTCACCAATTGACACAAACATGTAATTTTCAAATCTATACATTTTCTCATTTAATCTTTCAATTTCTTCTTCGAAGGATGCTCTAATCTTGGAAATGCTTTCTTGCAATTTTTTATTCTCTTCCAACTGTAATATTATTTCATGTTGTTGCATTTCGATTTGATTTTTTAGAGTATTGTGCATTTTATTGTTATCTTCTTTAAATTCTTTTATAATTTTGTGTTCTACTTCTTCCATTTGAGTTTGCAAAAACAATTTATTGATAGCATCGTTTTCCTCCAAAGCTTTTGCAACATTTTTGATTCTTTTGTTTTGGACATCAATGTTGTTGTTCGCATCCAAAAAGAGCCCCAACAATTTAGGTGCATTTTTCAATGAAATTATACCGCTAGTGTCGTTTAGATAATGTCCGAATTTATCAACAGACATAATTTATATTTAAAATGTGTATGCGTTTATATAGTTTATACTATTATATTAGCTTCACGTAGTTCTTCAATAATTGAGACAATCTCGTTGTTGTGATTAGTATGACCTGCAGATTGTGATGCAAGCAGTAGTCTAAGTCGATCTACCAACTCGTTTGGATCATCCCAGTATATATAGTTTGATTTATGAGGATTTACCTGCATCAATCCCTTACCTAAATAAGTAGCCTTTGTTAATTCCGATGAGGTCTTATGATTTTTCTCTTTAAAAAGTTTTCCAATAATATGTTTGTACTTGTACCCTCTAGTCCCCTTGATTTGACCATCGGACTTATAATCTCTTCTGTGTGCATTGGTAGTAAGTAATATTTTTTTATAGATTTCAAGCTCGAATTTATCATAGTTTTTTGGTGTTTTATGAAACATCAAAGAAAACAGTCCTGGGGTGAGAGCCCATATTTGACCACCAACTTGTATTTTATCTTGATTTAACTCGATGTTGCTACTACCAAATTTCCATTCGTTATTATAATCTCTATGTGGACCATAGTTAGTATCTAGTTCATTTCTCGATTGCAATAGTGATAAGTCAGGATAACTCTCGTCATGATTAGAATGTTGTGAATAAAAGTCATCTTCATCAAAATCGCTGTTACTTTTACTATTAGACTGTTTAAACATTGATTCTTCAATTAGTTTCTTAGGGGTACTTGCTTCCAACTTCATTGTTGAGTTCTGAGGATGAAAACTGACACTGTCCTCATATTCAGTTTTCTTATCATTCTTTTCTTTTTTATTCGGTATATCAATATATTTAGAGCTATTTATAAATTCTTTTAAAGGTTCTGTTATGGGCTTGAATGTATCACTTAATTGCTGATGTGTATCTATTTCACCATTTTTTATACTACGAAGCTTTTTCTTTAATATATTTCTTGTTGTCACCAAGTCTTTTAGAATTTTTTCATTCATTTTAGCTTTTCAGCTATCAGATCAGCTTATCAAGTATCAGATCAGGTTATCAGATCAGGTATCAGATCAGGTATCAGATCAGTTTATCAGGTATCAGATCAGCTTATCAGGTGTCAGATCAGGTTATCAGATCAGGTATCAGATCAGTTTATCAGGTATCAGATCAGCTTATCAGGTGTCAGATCAGGTTATCAGATCAGGTATCAGATCAGTTTATCAGGTATCAGATCAGCTTATCAGGTGTCAGATCAGGTTATCAGATCACGTATTAGATGAGTTTATCAGGTTATCAGATCAGTTTATCAGATGAGGTTATCAGATCAGCTTGTTAGGTATCTGATCAGATTATTATGTATCAGATCAAGTTTTTGCTTAGATGACCAGTTATAACAATCACATGTATAAAGTTTAAAGCCAGATTATGTACTAAGCGATACCCTTGATGAACAGTAATTTATATTACGATGAAGTAATCAAATGATTTTCTATAGCGACCATTGTTTAGTTCATTATCTTTACTTATCATCAAAAATCCATATTTATCCTTCCAACATTCTTGACATATATACTGAAACTTTTCAAATTTCATATCGCTGGCAACATGATCATCGTATACATGTCTCATATTTTTCGCATCTTGTTTAAACATTATAATTAAATTGGCATTATCTCTTATTAAATGTTTTGGAATTCTTGTGTAGGTTTGACACAAGTAAAATGAATCTACATTCTTATGACGCCCCATACAAAAATATGCACGTATATTGTTTTGGTTTTCACATGCAACATCATCGAAAATCATAATTGAATTGCTTTTAGCTTCACTAGGAGGAACAACGGACTCATTGTCTGCGAATGTGTAGTATCCCATTCCTTTAATTGGCGAAATTAAATTCTTTAGGTATTCATATTTAGGTTGATACAGAGATTTTGAGTACAAATAGATATTTTCAAACTTGAGACCATTAGGACTTTCTAGCAAACTGATCATTACATTAGTTTTTCCACAATTGGAGGGACCAACTATTAATGCTCGAATAGAATTTGGTAGCAAGGAACTATGTCTTATTTTTGTACTGTCATTTGAAAATACATCCACATTACGAACTAAAATATTTTTGTGTTGTTTTACTAAGCGCATTTCAATAACTACTTGTAAAATTCACAAAACAATATCTTTTATTCTAGAATAAAATAATATGGTTACGTTTTATAAAAAAACATTCAGTCATAAGAAAACTATCGTTGGAGAAGGTTTACTAAATAAAACAATAAATTCTCTACCTTTTGAATTACATCTTCCTGGATATCAGTACTGTGGACCTGGCACAAGATTACAAAAGCGTTTAGATAGAGGAGATAAAGGAATTAATTTATTGGATGCTGCTTGCAAAAATCACGATATAGCTTACTCCAAAAACAAAGAATTAAACAGTAGACACCAAGCTGATAAAATTCTTGAAAATAAAGCTTGGGAAAGAGTTCTTTCAAACAATAGCAGTCTTGCAGAAAAATCATTTGCATATATGGTGACCAATGCAATGAAAGCAAAAACTAAATTTGGTATGGGTATGGAGAAGAAGAGCAGAAATAGGCAAAGACTATCGTTACGAACTCATTTAAATGATAAAAAGCTGTTCAATAGTTCAATTAGAGCAGCAACAAAAACATTACGGGAAGAAAAACCACAAGACATTAACTCGGCCATTAAAATCGCTCGTAAAGTTATCAACAGATCACTTAAGGGGAAAAAGGCACGCGTTGTAATACCACGCATAATCAATGTTCCAAAAATTGGTGGATTTTTACCGCTAATTCCGATTCTAACTGCTCTAGGTGCACTTGGTAGTCTAACAACTGGAGGTGCCGCTATAGCTAAGGCTGTAAATGCAACAAAGGACGCAAAAAAACAACTTGAGGAAGCCACCAGACACAATAAGGCAATGGAGTCTATTGCTGTGGGAGAAGGACTGTACCTTAAACCTTATAAAAAGGGTTATGGACTTGTTTGTAGAGATCATTCAAAAAACTATTAGACATGCTACCCAACAGACCATTATCAGAACTTGATCTAAGAAAATTTTCAAGAAATATTCCACACTTTAGAGGAGTTTTCATGTTGGACTCGCTGCCAAAACGTGCAAGGAAAATCGAATGTGGAATAATTAATTTAGATTTATCAGCAGGACCAGGTACTCATTGGGTAGCATACTATAGAAACAAGGATGAAAAACAATATTTCGACAGCTTTGGAAATTTACAACCTCCTTTAGAATTAATCAAATATCTAGGTAGAAATATTGAATACAACTACAATCAATATCAAAACTTTAATACATTTAATTGTGGTCATTTATGTTTAAAATTTCTTTATGAAGCAACTAAAGAGTTGAAATAAAACACAAGCATATATTTGTATATTTTAAAAAATTCTTTCGTTGTTTTATTGTATTAGTTACAAAATATATTGTTACGTTTTTAGACCTTTTCGTAAAAACGGTTTTTACTTATCCTTCAAGGATTCGTTTAATTGCATCAAATTAAAAACACAGACAATTACTTTTAGAAATATAATGCGGCAACACTTTATTTACTATTTAATTAACACGAGTATTTGTACTACTAAACACTTAGCGATGTTAACACGTCTAGATTAAAAATCTCACTGATCCCGCTGTTCACTGGCAGCGTCTTTATATAGCAAAATGACGTCGTCTGGTAACTTCGCGAAGCATCTGGTCATGGTTGTTGTTGGTTGTGCTTTACTTAACATGTAGCTATATACGTGCGTTTGTATATATGACAATGCTGTCTTGTGTTTTGTTTATTGTAACTATGTGTGGTTGTATGTATGAGTGTTTTGTGTGTTGTGTAGTTTTGTTTCTTCTTGTGCTATGTGGGCATGTTGCTGTGTATATTTGTGTGTATGTTGCTGTGTATATTGATGTACATGTTTAGTTTTTATTAGCAGCGAATACTTGCGTACAAGATCATTAAGAATAACATCATCATCTCTTAGCATTGATGTTGCTAGGTTTTTCGTTATTGTTGTTTACACTTATTATTGCACAGCCTCGAATGATCTTGTATATTCTCAACGATGTATCCGGAATATTCCATTTCCGTTAATTCAAATATTATCTGCATGGTGTTGACCAGGGTTGTAACATTTTGACAACTAGAGATGGTTTGACAGTGCTGCCAAGTACATATAGCCACATTGTCGTTATATTTGAATCTATTTTTAAACTTTGTAACACTGCCGCCCACTTAAGCCTGTTCGACCCGAATAGGCATACAATCACCTCTTCCATAGTGCGCCAATCGTTCGAGATGTACTATCTTCATTTTCGACCTTGGGCTATTGTGCTTCTGTATCCGGTACACAACGTCATTCACTCTCTTAATCACTTTATACGGGCCATCCCAGTGAGTCTGTAATTTTGGGGACAATCCTTTCTTCCGTTGTGGGTTATAAAGTAGAACCAATTGACCTTCCATAAATCCCTCCGAATTTGCTGCGCGGTCATATCTAGCCTTCATCTTGTCACTGACCATCTTGATTCTATTACGCACGAAATCATGCAGCTCGTTTAAGTTCTCCTGCTCTTGGGACGTAGTGGCTCCTTCTTCTACCGCTGGCTTAACACCAAATTCCAAGTCACCAGGCAGTTTTAATTCCGTCCCGAAGATAATTTTAGCTGGCGTTCTCGATGTGGAGTCGTGTACAGCTGACCTATATGCCATCAAAAATTTGGGAATGTGCTCGTCCCAATCTTTCTGATGGTTGCTTACCACTTTTCGCAGGTACTCTTCTAAGGTGCGATTGAACCTCTCTACCATGCCATCAGACTGTGGATGCAACGGCGTTGTTCTGGTTTTCTTTATCCCATATAATTCGCACATTTCCCTGAATATGGCAGACTCGAAATTCCTTCCTTGGTCGGAATGTAATTCTATTGGGACACCATAGCGACATACCCAGTTGTTGACGAACGCATTTACAACTGTCTTTGCTTCTTGGTTAGGTATGGCATATACCTCTGGCCATTTACTAAAATAGTCCATTACCACAAGAACATAACGATTTCCGGCTTCAGTGACGGGAAAAGGACCTGCTACATCCATTGCGATCCGCTCGAATGGTGCTCCTGAGTTGTATTGCTGTAGCTGTCCCCGGCTTCTTCTTACTGGTCCTTTGGCTGCTATGCACTGTGGGCAGTTTGCTATCCAATCGGCTACGGCTTGTTGACATCCAACCCAATAAAAACGCTGTTTCAGTTTCTCAAGTGTTTTTGTGACTCCAAGATGACCGCCACTAGGTCCATTGTGAAATTCTTGCAAAACTTTACTTATCTTGGAGCATGGCACAACTACCAAATTTGAAGTTGTTTTGCCATCTACACTTTCCCATACGCGGTATAGGCACCCTTCTATTACCTTGAGGCTGTTCCACTGAGCCCAATAAGATTTGGCGAGTGGGCTTTCAGCCGAAATTTCATTCCGGGACGGTCTTCTGTCCTCCTCTTTGGCTGCTATAATTTTTCCCAGTATACTGTCGTCCCTCTGTGCCGCTGACCAGTCTTCATCAGAGTCAATGTGCATTAGCCGAACATCAACAACGCCTTCCTTTTGTTCGGTTCTAACGCAATGTTTACACTCTAAACAGCAGGGTCTTCTCGAAAGAGCATCCGCATTGTTATGTTTTGTGCCCCTTCTATGCTCAATACTGAAGTCGTAGCTCTGCAGGCGCTCAATCCACCTTGCCAGTTGCCCTTCAGGATTTTTAAACTGCAATAACCATCTCAGTGCAGAATGGTCAGTCCTTAATGTAAAGTGTTGACCATACAGGTACTTATGGTAATGTTTAATGCATTCCAATACTGCCAGAAGCTCACGTCGTGTCACACAGTAGTTCCTCTCAGGTTTTGAGAGTACACGGCTATAGTATCCTATGACTTTCTCAGTGCCATTAACTACTTGGGACAGCACGCCCCCTATGCCATAGCCGCTCGCATCAGTATCCAGCACAAATTTTTCTCCAGGTATGGGATACGCTAGTACTGGTGACGTACACAATAATCCTTTAAGTTTTTGGAATGCCTTTTCCTGTGGCTCACCCCAATGGTATGGTCTCGACTTCTTTGTCAGCTCATGCAGGCTTGCAGCTACACTGGCAAAATTTGGCACAAAGCGTCTGTAGTATGTACAAAGGCCCAAAAAGCTGCGCAATTCATGAAGATTTTTAGGTTGATGCCAGTCCCTTACTGCTTGTATTTTATCTTCATCTGTTGAGATTCCGTCTGCTGTAACACGATGCCCCAAATACTTCACTTCTTTCTGGAACAATGCACATTTCTTCAGGCTGAGTTTCAATCCAGCTGATGATATCCGTTGAAGAACTTCTGCCATGTTTTTGAGGTGTTCATCAAAAGTTTTCCCCATCACGATTATGTCATCCAGATATACCAAGCATGTCTTCCAGTGGAGTCCTTTCAGTACCTTCTCCATTAGGCGTTCAAATGTGGCCGGAGCATTGCAGAGACCAAATGGCATAACTTTGAACTGCCATAATCCGTTACCGACGCTGAAGGCAGTTTTCTCCTTGTCTTTCTCTGCAATCTCCACTTGCCAATATCCGCTTCGCAAGTCTAGCGTAGAGAACCATCTCGTACCAGCTAGCGTGTCCAAAGTGTCATCGATTCTGGGGAGCGGATAGCTGTCCTTCTTGGTTATGTCGTTGAGCTTCCTGTAGTCTACGCAGAATCTAGTACTGCCATCTTTCTTTTTAACTAAGACTACTGGCGAACTCCAAGGACCAGAAGATGGCTCAATTACGCCTTCACGCTCCATTTCTCTTACAAGCTCTTTGACTTCATCTCGCTTTGCTAGGGGTACACTTCTGGGTGGCTGTTTAATCGGCCTAGCTTCGCCTGTGTTTATTTCATGTTTAACCAATGCAGTTCTACCCTGACTTTGGTTTCCCATGGCGAAGATACTGGCATGCCTTTTTAACAACTGTTTGGCTTTATTTCTATCTGTCGCTGACAGTCCTGCTACCCATTTTCCTACGTATTCCTCAAATTGTTCACGTTCTTTGGCGGACAAATTGGTAGGCTCTATCTTCCTCTCACAGTTTATTATTGCCTCTGCTGGGGTACACTGGCCAATCTCGCAATTTTCTTTGATGAATTTTTCATGGTCTGCCAAGTTAAGTACTCTTATAGGGACTATTCCTCCTTTACTAGTTTTTACTAGAGCTTTTGCTGTTATAAGCTCTCTCTTTAGATCTGCTGGTTCTACAACCCACAACCGATTGTCCTCACAATCTCCCTCCATACGCGCCCATATAACTGTTTCAGACTGCGGCGGTAACGTCTGACTCTCAATAGCAAATACTTTTCTTACTTGCGGCTTGCTTTCATACCCAACATCAAGGGGTATTTCCACATTACGCCAAATCATCAGCTGTTGCCCCATATGTAGATTAATGCCATGATTAATCATAAAATCGGCTCCAATAATTACCTCATCGACAATATCGGCAACAATAAACACATGCCTCACGCTGATGTTGGCTATAGTCACCTTCACTTCAATCTTACCATAGACAGTGGCAGGCTCTCCAGTAGCTGTACGTAGCCGTATATTGCTTAAACGATCGCATTTCCCCTTTACTATATCGGGCCTTATTATTGACTGCGACGCCCCTGTGTCTATGGTAAGTACGTGCTTTTCCCCGTTGATGTGTCCAGACGCAGTAAGATTGCTATTTTTCTGCTGCATAACTGATATGGAGATTGTGGGGCCCTCGTTTGTGGGAGCTAGCTCTTGCCCCTTAGCGCTAGCTCGTTTTAGTTTAACGGGGACTCTTGTGCTGTTGTTTGGTTCACCCGTTTGCTGTTTCTTGGTGGCGAAACAGATCTACCTCTTTTTCTTGGTGCTTTGCAGTTGCGCTGAAAATGACCGATTTTTCCGCAGTTAAAGCATTTAGGCTTTTCTTTGGTAGCACTTTCCGCCAACAGTTGTCGCATTGCCTCCTTAACACTAGCGACCAGGTTATTATCATTCTCGGACAAAACATCCACATTCCGCACCTTACATATCTGTGGCTTGAAAACCATCCTTGCAGTCTCTTGTGCCAGCGCAAATGAAACAGTCTCAGCGAAAGTGGATTTCTGCGTTGCGCACACAGCTAGTTTGACATCAGAGTCGCGAATGCCATTAACGAACGCCTCAGTTTTAAAGTGGTCCAGGAACGGGTGACTCTCGCCTGGATATGTGAGCTGCACTAAACGCTCGATTTCCATTGCGAAATCTTGTAGAGACTCGTTAGGCTTCTGAACTCTACATCGCAATTCCATTCTGTATAAATCGCGCTTGTGCTCACCACCATACTTGCGCTGCAATGCTGCCATTATTTCATTATAGTTGTTTCTGCTGCTTACTGGCACGGTCTCAAGTACCTCTGCGGCTGTACCCTTTAAGGACAAAATCAACTCTATGGCCTTTTCTTCAGCATCCCATCCATTTCTGCTAGCAACCGTCTCGAACTGGAATTTAAAGATGCCCAATGGTACACTGCCGTCAAAGCATGGCGCTTTTATTCGCGCAGAAACCTCCGCAAGTGCTCGTACTGGCCCACCACTACACTGAAGGTTATGCATTTTGTCCTCTAGAGCATGCAATTTTTCTTCGACCTCTTTTGCATGCTGTTCCAGGCCACCGCTTTCTAGATGGTGGACTCTATCTGCCAGCTCTGAGAATTTATTCTCAATAGAATCCACCCTCCTATTAATGGCCTCAGAAACCTCTACCAGAGTCTCGTTCGTGGCTCTATTTGACTCCAACAGTTTAGTTTCCACTCCCTGTATTTCGGCTACCAGCTTTTCAGTGCTGATCTTTGATGCTTCATGCATCTGATGAGAGTTATTTTTTATTTCAGTTATTTCGGCTACAAGCTTTTCACTGCTGATTTCTGAGTTATGTTTTATTTCAGTTATTTCGGCTACAAGCTTTTCAGTGCTGATCCTTGATGCTTCCTGCATCTGCTGAGAGTTCTGTTTTATCTGGATCATCATAGCAGCGAACATTGAATTTATGTCCATGCTGCTGGTCGTGGCAGGAGGACATACCTCTACATCGTCTTTGTCCTCAAACTCGTATGTCCCGATGTCCATGCCGCGATTCTTAAACTCATCTATCAGCCTCTTCTGCAGTTCAGCCTTGTTACCTGCTGTTGGCAATTCCCGCTTACTAAGCTCCTTTTTTAGCTGTTCAACTTTTAGCTCATCAAATTTCATAATTATTTTTTTTTTTGTAATGTCCTTTTTTTCCTTAAATTGCAATGTCCTTTTTAATTATTTTTGCAATCCCACTTCTGACACCAATTGTTACGTTTTTAGACCTTTTCGTAAAAACGGTTTTTACTTATCCTTCAAGGATTCGTTTAATTGCATCAAATTAAAAACACAGACAATTACTTTTAGAAATATAATGCGGCAACACTTTATTTACTATTTAATTAACACGAGTATTTGTACTACTAAACACTTAGCGATGTTAACACGTCTAGATTAAAAATCTCACTGATCCCGCTGTTCACTGGCAGCGTCTTTATATAGCAAAATGACGTCGTCTGGTAACTTCGCGAAGCATCTGGTCATGGTTGTTGTTGGTTGTGCTTTACTTAACATGTAGCTATATACGTGCGTTTGTATATATGACAATGCTGTCTTGTGTTTTGTTTATTGTAACTATGTGTGGTTGTATGTATGAGTGTTTTGTGTGTTGTGTAGTTTTGTTTCTTCTTGTGCTATGTGGGCATGTTGCTGTGTATATTTGTGTGTATGTTGCTGTGTATATTGATGTACATGTTTAGTTTTTATTAGCAGCGAATACTTGCGTACAAGATCATTAAGAATAACATCATCATCTCTTAGCATTGATGTTGCTAGGTTTTTCGTTATTGTTGTTTACACTTATTATTGCACAGCCTCGAATGATCTTGTATATTCTCAACGATGTATCCGGAATATTCCATTTCCGTTAATTCAAATATTATCTGCATGGTGTTGACCAGGGTTGTAACATTTTGACAACTAGAGATGGTTTGACAGTGCTGCCAAGTACATATAGCCACATTGTCGTTATATTTGAATCTATTTTTAAACTTTGTAACAATATGTACATAACATTTTTTTTTTTATTTTTTTTATTTTTACTGCCAAACAGGGTACTGGGAGTTTGGTATCAAAAACTCGTGCATCTCGCTATCTAAGATCAGGTTTCGCTCTCCTTTTCTTTGTAGTCGATATTTATCATTCGAAAGATCTTCTAATTCTACATTGGTTAATGCATTATATCGGTTCGGGAGAAACATTATATGGTTTTCCAGCTCAAGTTGAATTGTTTCTCCGTACTTTGTTGTTACCCGCTTTGCACGTAGGATGTTGTATTTGATTGAATCATCTAGATCCTTTATATGTATTAAGGTTTTCGTATTGCACGAATTAAATTTTTTCACCAGATCCATTGCGGTAGAAATATTTGACAACCTACAAGTTTGAACTTCAATTTCAAAGTATTCACGATATAAGCCTTCTAGACACTAAGAAGTCTAACTGAAAATTGATAAACAATGATATTTGATTTGTATGTAAGATAGAGAGAGAGAGAGAGGGGGCAAAAGACAGATAGATGAATAATGATATCTGTACTTAAAACTGAAAAGTTCCAAGAAGATAGAGAGAGAGAGGGAACAAAAGAATAGATGAATAATGAAATCTGTACTTAAAACTGAAAAAGTGGAAGAAGATAGTGATATATGTATAAATTTTTTGAGTTCTTGACTCAAAATTTTAAATTAGTTTTGGAGTGAAACGCAGATTTAGTTTTTTGAATTGTATATCATTTAGTAGAGAACTAATAGTCAAAAAGATCGCAAGCCAATTTCGGATACAAAAATTAAAAAAAAAAATTTAAATCATGAGCGAAATAAGAAACAAGGTTGAACAATTCTTAGCCGATTTTGAAGGATGTCAACTATATGAACACAGGGAAATGGTGAAATTTTTCCTCCATATGTTGGATGAAAACCAGGAGTTTGGTATAATGGAAGATGAGGACAAGGACAATGGTCACTTCAAGTCTTGTCCGTGGAGTCATCCAGATTGTGAGGAAGGTCCAGATACTTGCCGATGCTCCGTATTTTATTTGAGAAAAATGGTGATAAATAATTTAATTAATTCGTATTAAGTAATATTTCATTGAAGCTAAATAAAAATCAAAAAACAATAAAACAAAAATCAAGATTTTTTTTTTCTCATTTTTAATATATGTATTTTCTATTTATTTCTGTTAAAAATAAAACAATTTGTTCTCTTAATACTAGATATTATCACATTTCTTCTTCTTCTTCTAAACTAGCAATATCTGCTAAAAGCATATCAAGTTCGTAATGAGGATTAGTTTCTTCTATACGAAAATGATGCCATGCTAAAGTATTTATGTTATTGTTAGTAATTTTTCTCTTATCGTCTGCATAACTTAATACTGCCTTACTTAATTCACTAGTATAAATTTGATGTAATTTGGACTTAAACGTTAACATGGTATCATATACAATGGACTTATCAAACAAACAATTTCTATATGACAATAAACTATACTTATCTAAAATGGATTTCTTTACCCCCTTCGATTTTTTTACATCATTTTCATTTTGAATGCTAAAGGAATACATTTTAGGTCGCAGCCCAACAAATTCTGTCATTATTTTCCCGCAATTTTCGTCTTTCATCATACCCAAAACTTTTTTGTTCAAAAGAGGAATGTCATACTTATTAGCTAGAGCATAATCTGATGTATCAAATTGTTGTTCGATGTCAGGCTTTATGTCTGCGTAAAAGTCGTCTGTTTGTATTGTATAAATAAAAGAGTCAGTGTCCATATAATTTAATGATAAGTTTTTCTTGAACTTAGGTTGCATGTAGCCGTAATGGAAATCATACATTTTCCATTTAGAGAGTTCAAGTACACAAAATCCCAAGTAAATGGGCTTATTGTAAAATGTCTTCACTCTATTCATTTCGATAGCTACCATATCTTCAGAAAATATGGACAAACTATGGAAATTGGATTTTGATATCCAGTCTTGAGCCCCCAAATGATTCCGATTAGTTCTGCTCCAATTGGTTACAATTCTTACATTTCTCCTGTTGTCCACATTCTCCATAGTTTTCCCATACACTGCATTATTAAGCAATTTGAAGAAATTTTTCTCAAAAGCATTTTTAGCAGTGGCTCTATGCTGGGTATTTAAGTCAATATAACCTTTTAGCCATGGAGATTGTTTAAATGTTAGAATTCGATGTATTTTCTTTAAAACTAAACCATATTTCAAACATTGTTTGAGAACTCTATAATGGATAACGTATGAATGCTTTGTAGAGAAATCGGTTATTAATTTGCTGTGCTTCGATTGCAAAGTTTTTTTATTTTCAGCACAAAAAGGAAGGTCATTGTGTAAGTCGTGTAGGTTAAAAGGGTAATCCAATGTGACTTCAAACACATAACCATCTGTTGAATTATCGGCTATGCTTTCCGGATCCAAATTGAGCTCCTCATTCGATAACCATCTGAATCCTCCATATGGGAGATATTCAGACATCGCCCAACCGTACAGGTTATTTGCATCTAAATATACAAGAAATTCGGACGGCTTTTCTTTATCAAAATCTTCTAAATATTTGTTGTTAGCTTTAGAATATCTTTTGCTACACTGTACAATTCCACCACGTATGCCCTTTCTCATAAAATTGTACATATCTATGTCTGTTAATAATTCGAGCTCAATTCTTGTATATTTCAACATTGCATCCCATGAAAGTCCAGGAGCTGTGTAATATTGACATGGATCCAGCTCATATATACTTTTACAAACTTTTCTGAAGTTCTCGAAAATATCTGTTAATAAAAGCACGTCTGTTTTTAAATATAATTCCATGTAATCTTTCATGGTTTTGCAACCAAAAGTATTCCAAACCTCTTCGGCATGTGAGTATTCCTCTAAAGAACATTCCTTGTTGTTCAGTTTATTAAAGAAATCTCTGCGCGAAGGAAGCTGACACTCATTAAGCTTATGAAAAGAATTTAGATACTCATACGGAAAAATACCCTTTTTCTTAATCAGCTGAAATTCTTTTTCTAAGGGAAACATAGATTTAATGGTGATGAAATCATTATCGCATAAATTTGAAGCCAATGATTCCAAACTGTCGGCCATAAATCGTATTGTGTCAAGAAATCTTATTTCAAGATTATGACCATCGCTCATTTCTGTAAATTGGGAAAGTGAAATATATTTTTCCTTGTTAAGAGGGAGTACTTTAAGTTGCATAGAAATTTTTCCCAATTCTTTAACAAAAAGATGTGAATCATAGTTGGAATAGTTGTGAAAGTATACTGGTATGAACTTAGGAATTTGGTAATTTAAATTACAGTTTTTGTGGGCTGCACCTCTAAATTTTCCACTAACATGACAGTGATCTCTAACACGATCATTACCTAGACTCTGTTGACATATATGACAAGTCAAAGCATTATAAAAATTCTCTGAAGGGGATAGCACATCCATTTTCTTATTATTTAATAAATAATCATTATATATATCTTCGCAGTCTTTAATTAAAAATTCTACAAATTTGTTGGAGGCGTCTTTACCCGTATATATTCTTAATTTATCTAAGTTGTTCGTATGAAAACATTTAACATAGTAACTAAAAGCACAGGGGGTATGTTTCTTAACTAATTTGGTTTTATTACTCACGCTAACATCAATCTCCTGTAATATGCATTCGAAGTCTGCATATATAACGAAGGGCACATCCATTTTCCTGTGATGCCCCTTAAAATTAAGAATATTATTTGGAGCTGACGGCATAGTGGTAACGATGTTACCACATTCCAATTTGTGTTGCTCCATAGTCCTATCATCGTGTGTGTATTGCAGACAGCTGTTGCAAAACAAAAGTTTTCTGCAGTGCTTCGTAGTCTGATGTTTTAAAAGTCTGTGGAAGGAAAATAGATATAAATATTCATACCAATATATTTGTATGTGCGTAAGTGAATATGTGTATTTCTTTACTTACTTTGATATGTTTTTTATAAAAATAAAGTGATGACACTCGCTTTTCTCCAGAAGAAGTAAGTTAACATGTTTGTTTTTTTCTTCTTTTGTGAGGTAAAATGGTCCAATAATTTCATCTGCTTCCTCATCATACCCAAACACATTAACACTGATATCAATGTTGTTCCCTTCAAAAATTCTGATATCTTTTAATTTTAGAGGGAAACTTAAAAGGCTGAAATCTAGCACAACATTGTTTTGAAGCCTGATTAATTCGCTACTTATATCAGCAATATTATATGAGCTGCACCGTCGTCGTTCTTTAATATCAGATGAATCCAGTGCAGATATTATGGCCCATTTAAAACAATAAATGTCATTGTTTTCGACATTAATGCAAGCAGATTTATTTTTGAGTTTCTCTGGCGTGCTAATCCAGTTCGATCCTCTAACCAACGATGATTTATTTACAGAAATTTCAAGACGAACAATTCTTATTAAGGTCCACCCAGAATCCCGCTCTTGAAACTCTGACATTTTGTTTTCTATTTCTTGCAGCTGTTTTTCTATAATTTCCCCAACATCATCTCCAAAGCACAAAAGATGCATTTTGGCCCTATGTGAAATAGTACACAATTCCATATCATCACTAACAATTTTAATATACTCCCCAATAAGAGTAATATTAAATTTAATAATACTGTGTACTGCTAGACTAATTTCAATCCTTTCCTTGATGATAGGTCTATTTTCATTGACAGCATCTTCAAATAGAATGCAGTCTTTATTTATTGGAATTCCGTATGTTGCAATGTTGTTCTTAAATGTGCTATTTATTAAGAAATATTTGGGATCATTTGGAGCTTGCTCCTGCCGTTCACTCAAAGAATTAGATGTATCCATATCTTCTTCATCGTGGTTTGCTTGACTTATATCCATGTCTCTATGTTCATAATTGTCCGCTTGTTGAATAGAATTCTCAATAGGCCAATAGCTTGGGTAGTAATTGGGGATATTATACTGCTGCAACTGCAAGGGTACGGCATATTGAAATGGATAATGTGGTATTTCCATGGGTAGTAAAAACTGATTATTATATCCCTGCATCTGCACTGGATATTGATATTGAAAATTGTTCCAGGACATTGGGTTGTATGTTAATGCTGGGTTGTATGCAGGTGTTGGAAATTGCACAAACTCTTGCACTTCTTGAGGTTGAACATGACTTTTGCAATGTGCTAAATATGATTTTTGGTATCTGTATACCTTATTACAGATATTACACTTAAAATCTGGTGAACTCATTTCTTTATTTTGATATTGAAAATTCTTTTTGTATATAATTTTTGTTTGAATAGCAAGAATAATTTCTACGGATCTTTATATATTAATATTCTGTCTTTGCACTTTGTATGATGCACTTTTATTTTTAATAAACAAATAATATTTTTGAGGTGCTTTATATTTATTACACAAAGAATTTTTAAATATTCACGACTTCTCACTTTTAGATACAAAAATGTATTGAATTCTATCTTAGAAAATTTGAATTATATTAATTCCTGAAAAAAAATGTGGCTTACTTGTGGTACATAATTTTTAATAAAGTAGTTTTAGAAGTACAGCGGGTATATGAGATCGAACTACTATGTAAACAAACTGAATGTAGAATAATGCATATACGTTTCACAATTTCATAGTGAAATAAATTCCTACGTAGACAAAATTTATGAAAACATAAAATTTTGGTATGTGTACCAAACTCTCTAATATAAACCGAATACAGAAACATGCTTCAGCGTGCAGGTACGTTACAAAGTTTTAAACGGAATGTGATATATACAGGGTACAGAGACATGATTATGCATGCAGATACGGTACAGAATGTTTAAGGGAATGAAACTACTACGTAGACAATATTTATGTAAACAAACATTTTGATAAGTGAAATGTAGAGGATACGAAGTCATGCTTAGGCATGCATATAGATTACAAAGTTTTGAACGGAATGTGATGTATACAGAGTACAGAGACATGATTATGCATGTAGATACGGTACAAAATGTTTAAGGGAATGAAACTGCTACGTAGACAATATACATGTAAACAAACTTTTTATAAGTGATATACACAGAACACGGAGGCATGCTCGAGCATGCAGATAGGCTACAAAGTTTTATAGTGTAGTAAGGCAGATAGATGCCTTACTACATATTGTATAGAAAGTAACTGCCACGTAAGCAAATTTATGTGAACGAAGAGAGTGTCTATGCTACAAAAATTTTGTAGCTAAAGAAAAAAGAGAACTTTTCAGCGAATCTACTTGTTAACTTATAATGCTATCATTATTTCATTTCAACAATGCCCTCCATTTGGAAGACACCTCTATATAAAAGGGTCATGCGTCAGATTCGAAAAGACTGGGCTAAAGCAGTTATGATGCGGGAATTCGAAAGACACCTGGAAGGGGACGAAGAGTTATTTCTCTCGCTAAATACTCAGCACCGAACTGAAGAAGACGAAGAGTTCGAGACGCTATTGCAAGGTGATGAGGATGCATTACTTGCAATAAACTCTCAACAGCTTGAAGAAACGCATCGCCCACTTGTTGATATCATCAGTGTGGAAATCCTCCCACCAATCGATTTGCCAATATTTTTGGCAATGTATGAAAACTCGGACGATGCAATTTTGGATGAGGCAGCTTGTTCGGTGGAAAACTTACTTTAAAAGTGAAATATCTGAAAAATTTATAAATAAATGCATCTAAAAAATTAAAACAAAAAACTAATGGCTTTTTATTTTAATTGTAATCAAAATACTTATTTCAGCGGTTCGTACAATGGTTCATTGAAGCAAGCGGTCGAGCAAATATTTTTGTACAAGAAGCAAACACTTGTATGTACATATGTACATGCGTAAATGAAATAAATTTGTTGATATTTATGTACGCATGAATATGTACATCTTATCACATTGCATACTGACCCACTTGCGCTAAATCCAGGAAAGCAACAAAAAAGCGGACTGTCACACAGACTCACCAATCGTCACACACACACCCCCTGTCTGACAGGCAGACATTCCAATCGCCACTCAGAACACAAAAACACACACATATTAATATTCTACAAAATACAGAAATCGCACCACCATCCAGATCCCCAAATAAAATCCATCGATGATCGTCATGTATAAAATAAACAAAATATCAAATTCAATATTTATGCAATAGTAAATTTTTTTTCTCAACGTCTTCAAGATCAGAATAATCAAATTATTCCCCCACACTCAAGCATTGCACACAAAAAAGAAATAGCTGAATTGCTGGACAAAATATCTTAAGTAAACACACACCAAAATTAAAAACAAGCAAAAAATAAAAGAAGAAACCTCACTCCAGCCTGGACAAAATATCTTAAGTAAACACACCAAAATTAAAAACAAGCCAAAAATAAAAGAAGAAATCTCACTCCAGCAAGAAGAAACGAACCATAAACATTAGGGCCATCCATTTATACAACACTTTTAAGATATTGTACTTCCTAAAAAAGTTTTGTGTCAGATACTAAAAATTTCTTATTTTCTATTAGGACATAGCACACATGGACAGACAGAATTCCTACGCTCACATATGGACAGACAAAAAATTCCCACGGTCTCACGCTCACTTATACACACTCATTTTGGTTACACAGCACCCCTCCACCAAACTACCATCACATATGGACGGACAGAAATTCCCACGGTCTCATACGGACAGACACAAACTCATAAGCTCACATATGGACGGACAGAAATTCCCACGGTCTCATACGGACCGACACAAACTCCCAAGCTCTCATATGGACAGACAAAAATTCCCACTCTCACATATGGACGGACATGTATTCCAAGGTCACATATGGACAGACACAAATTCCCACGCCTACCCCAACATCATAAAAAAAAAAAACAACAACAATGCGAACCCCCTTATTAAACCGTGGGAAAATACACACACAAACATTAAAGTATCAAATTACAACATAAACACATTAAAATCAAAATTTGGGTAATTAACATGCAAATTTTTAAAATTTTACATGAAATTTGAGAATTTTAATTGCCCTGGCACATACATTCCCTTACTACTAAAATGGTTTTCTACACTTGATATGACTAGCTCATTTCATCAAATTAATTTAGACAAAAATTCTAGACCTTTAACAGCTTTTTCTACACAACAACTATTTCCACTATCAATTTAAAAGATTACCATTTGAAGATATCCTCAAACAGCTATCAAAGAATGTTGACAATAGCACTTTCAGGATTAGAATCTGAAGCATTCCTTTATGTGGACGATATTATCATATACGGATGTAGTTTGAACCACCACAATAGAAACCTAATAAAAGTATTAGACAGATTACAACAATACAATTTCAAATTAAATCCAAAAAAATGTAAATTTTTAAGACCAGAAGTTACTAATCTTGGACATCTTATAACTAAAGACGGAGTAAAAACAGACCCATCAAAATACGACGTAATTAAGAATTATCCCACACCAAAAAATGCAGATGAAGCAAGACGATTCGTTGCATTTTGCAATTACTATAGACGATTCATACCAAATTTTGCAGACACAGCTAAAGACTTAAACCAACTATTAAAGAAAAACACAAAATTCAAATGGACGGACAATTGCCAAAAAGCTTTTGATGACCTAAAAGGAAAACTGATAAGTTCCCCAGTATTGCAATACCCTGATTTTGACAAAACCTTTATATTAACAACAGATGCTTCAAACTACGCACTAGGAGCAGTGTTATCACAGGGTGAAATAGGTAAAGACCGACCAATTTCATATGCAAGTAAGGCATTGCAGAAACATGACATGAACAAACCAGTAATTGAAAAGGAACTATTGGCAATCCACTGGAGCATCAACTATTTCAAACCATATTTGTACGGTAGAAAATTCACAGTAGTAACTGACCATAGACCATTCTTATCACTATTTTCCCATAGAAATCCTTCTTCATGACAAGAATTAGACTTGACTTGTGTGACTACGACTTCGATATTGTTTATAAAAGGGGAAAGATGAATACAAACGCTGACGCACTATCTAGGATACAAATCAATTCGGATATACTAAAACAGATGATACCAACAGAAGATGATGAACAAGCTAAGAAAGTATTAATAACTATGAGGGCTATGAAGAACAAAGAAAATGAGGCAAAAAGGAGCTGGAGTGAAAATAAGGAGGCAAATAAAATAACAGAAAATAACGATGCGCGTGTAAGAAACGATGATTCTCAGAAGTCTGATCAACTTCGCATATGGGAATGTACATCAGTAAATGACGTCAACAATATAATAAAATTGCAATTTAATAATATAGAAGATATAAAAGAAGAAGATATATTTATAGAAGATAACATTGTGCACATTGGACATAACGATAATTCATCGAAACAAGATTCGATGAAGAAGTTACATGCCATTAATGAAGAAAATAATAAGCTAGCAAGGTTCAGCGATAACTCAGCGAAACTAGATTCGATTCTGAGGAAACTGATATCTAAAATGAAAAAAGAAAATATAAGAGAATTAGCGCTATCAAGTAATGATAAAATATTTAAGATGTATACAAAAGAAAAATTGAAAGAAGCATATGCAAGAATAAAAATTAATAAAGAAAGTCCTCAACTAAATATACTAATATACAACGCCCCAAAAAGAATATCAGATGACATATGTATTAAAATACAAACTAGTTGACGAGTTTCATAATACCACACACGCAGGCCACTTAGGAATAAGAAAAACAATCATTAAACTAAAACAGAGATATATTTGGAAAAATATAAATAAGATGGTAAAAAAATTTATTACATATTGTGACAGTTGTAACAGAAACAAACAAACTAAACACATTAAAGAACCACTTACACTAACAGACACTCCAAGCAATAGTTTTGAAGTGATTTCAATTGATACCGTTGGTCCTCTTCGTATTTCAAATTAACACCGATATATTCTTACCATGCAGTGTGAACTAACAAAATTTGTTGTTGCACATCCGATGCCGACAAAAGATGCATTTACGAAAGCAAGAACAATGATTGAGCAATTTATTTTAAAACATGGACAATTTAAAGTGCTCAAATCCGACAAAGGTACAGAATTTACAAATGAAGTTATGCGAAACATATGCTCATTGTTACAAATCAAACAAATATTTTCCACACCATACCATTATGAGACATTAGGGTCAGTTGAAAGAAACCACAGAGTACTCAACGAATTTTTGTTAACAACTGTAAGTGATTATGAATGGGACAGGTGGATTCCATATTTTACTTTTTCCTACAATACGGCACCACATGTAGACACAGGCTACACGCCTTTTGAATTAATATATGGAAAATTACCATATCTACCCTCTGACATTCTAGAAAATAAACGAAACTTTTACAATTATGACGACTACGTACAAGAGTTACAAGTCAGGTTAAAATTTGCTCTGAATAAAGCAAAAGAATTATTGATAAAAGCAAAGCAAAAAAGAATCGTAAACAATGACCACACTAATAAATTTAATCCAGAAGTAGGAGACTTAGTTTTAATAAAAGTAGAAAATAAGAAGAAAAATCAAAGTCCCTATAAGGGACCATTTAAAATAATAAAAAGAAATAATGTAAACACCATAATAGACTATAAAGGTGTAGAGAAGGATATACATAATAATAATTTGAAACCGTACCGAACATTATCAAATTAAATTCTCTAACAATAAAATTTAACCAATTGTAATTATTATATAGAAAACCTTAAAAATATAAGAGAATTTTTCTCAATTAATTAATTAAATCTAAATTTCTTGATTACTTAAATATAAAAATAATAATATATAACCAATTATAACTACTTTACACAAAAGAAATTTTTTTTTAAATACTAGATACTCTAAACAATAGGTTTTAAAAATTATTTAAGAGACACTATTACATACCGATTATAAATTAAACTAAAATTATTATTATTACTATTATTAAAATTGTATATATACAAAGAATGTTGAAACAATGTCATGCATCCTATAGAAAAATCACTCCATAATTTTTCTCTTAAGGGTGAGAATGTAGTGTATCACACAAGTATACACTGACCACCCTAACTAGAACACACACATGCATAGGGTATAAGCATACACCAAGGGCAGTGCAGTTGATCGAACTAACGATTGCATGAATCATAACAGTTTGAGTGACAATTTATGTTCGCACAACAAACATTCCTATTGGCCAATGTAACTAGAGAATAGGGGAAATGGAGAAATGCATGATATTAAAGGAGATAGTTATAATTATATGATAAGCTAGAATAAGTTAGAGATGTTAGCTCTAAATCTCATAAGTAGTATATAAACCATGCATTTTTATAGATAAAAGAGACTTTATCTTGATTCATAAATTCGGCAACAACCTGATTTTGTTTTGATTTAAAGTTTCTACAACTATTTCGACAGTTCTTTTGAACGCCTAAAGTTGAGCTGAATACCCTGACAGCTGTATAAAATAACCAAGGGCTATAGGGAATATAACAATAAATTAGCGCACACTTCACATGGCGATCCTGCCAGGAGTGTATCATACAAGTATACACTGACCACCCTAACTAGAACACACACATGCATAGGGTATAAGCATGCACCAAGGGCAGTGCAGTTGATCGAACTAACGATTGCATGAATCATTACAGTTTGAGTGACAATTTATGTTCGCACAACAAACATTACTATTGGCCAATGTAACTAGAGAATAGGGGAAATGGAGAAATGCATGATATTGATGGAGATAGTTATAATTATATGATAAGCTAGAATAAGTTAGAGAGGTAGTTAGAGAAGTAGTATATAAACCATGCGTTTTTATAAATAAAAGAGACTTTATCTTGATTCATAAATTCGGCAACAACCTGCTTTTGTTTTGATTTAAAGTTTCTACAGCTATTTCGGCAGTTCTTTTGAACGCCTAAAGTTGAGCTGAATACCCTGAAAGCTGTATAAAATAACCAAGGGCTATAGGGAATATAAAAATAAATTAGCGCAAACTATCACAAGGTCAATATCAAAGTCCGTGAATTCCTCATCACGGTCATCTGCCCATAATAACGTTTTTATAAAATATTTTTGTTTTAATATGAATATTGACCTCATCTGGAAGTTCGTACGTTTCGCAACAAGAATTTTCCTCTTTAAGTCCGTTTTTGATTTGCCAAAGCGCATTAACCGAATGTACCGACATTCGGTTCTAATGTTTCTTTTTAAAAGATTCATTGAGCTAAAAACTCGCTCTACTTCAACATTGGAATATGGTAAGGATAAAAGTTTAATAGCAAAATTTTTTATAGTAAAATCCAAAAAGCACCGAAGCCAACATTTTTAGCGTAATATATTTTAAAAAGCACTAAAAACAGTGCTAAAAACACTGAATTGACAACGCTGACGGCAACGTTTATCAAGAGACGTAGCAACAACAAAATATGCTCTTCTTTTTAAACGAAACAAAAAATAGAATCAGCAATCATTTTTTTATAAGGATGTTTACACATCTCCCCTGTGATCGGACTCACATTATTTATTTTTTCTGGCAACGCTGATTCTTAAAGTATACGATAAACCTGCCTGTTTAAATGCTGAAACTAGACTGTATATTCTGTGCTAGACTGATTAAAGTTGTATACAGTTCTACAATGCGTATACACGCGTACATAACAGAAGAGTGAATGAAAAGGCGCCGCGCCCTGCATTTGCCTTTCCCTGATTTAAAGTGACGCGCTAACATTTTTCTGTGATCATCTTTTAAATTGAACGAAATATTGCCAGGCTAATAGAAAGGTAAAATGACAAGCAATCTCGTTGTCAATTCAAAATGTGTGAGTGTGTTACGCTGCGATTACACATGCAAGTAGTGGCATGCCATTGTTGTATGCGTATTATCAAAAACGAATAATTATTCGAAGTAGTCGAATCTCATGCAATTTGCTTCTCTGTCTACACATGCCATTGTTAGTTCATTTTCAAAATGTCGTCGAAGCGTAAACTTCAATTTTGATTCCATTTCAGCTTTTAGTTTTGTTTGTTATGTAGAGTTACCGAGTTCACCATATAGGCGCATTTTTGGGAAAAAGTTAGCATATATTATTAATATTATTTTAATAATGTTAATGCTCTTTAATTAACAAACTTGCTATTTTTTATGCGAATTTCAAGAAATACTGCATAATAATACATTAAATAAGTTAAAATTTTAATTAAAACTTTACTGTAATCCAGAAAGTTTGCATTAAATTTTTGACAGGGTGACATTGATTATCGTTTTGACATTGAGTGGCATGCAAGTGCCAAATTTTTACTCGCATGCAAAATTAGCATGTCCGTGAACTTAACAAACTCTTTAACAAACTTTTTTTTCCATTCCTCTTTGATCCCCATTCCGCTCAATGAGAGCTGAAAAAATCCTCTCTTGAGCACAAATAAATGAGTATATCTGTGAATGCTGCCAAGTTAATGAATGCGATTGGTTGCTTATTTAAGGAAGATTTCATAAATTGGTTGGTTATTTAAGGAATTATTTACGAATATGACCATCAACAAAGAAGCAAAAACAAAATTTCAACAAACTTTTTGCTTAGTTGTAAACAATTGAATATCCAACAAACTATTTGGTTAGTTTTTTTAAAATAAAAGTTAAACCAAATAAAATTCAATAAAAAAATGTTCTACAAAGTGAAAGGTGGTCTAAAATAACATAAGTGACTATCATTGTTTTTTCTCAAACAGTTGTTTTTTCATATAAAATTTTTAATAAAGTTTTTTTAAAAAACACTTTTTGACCTATAACTTTGATATCTGACTTTGAGCCAAAAATTGAATTATACCATCTTAAAGGGCATGAAAAGGGCTACAATTTGGCATCATTAGATTTTTGATTTACAGTTACTACTTCGAACAAATTTTTCAAAAAACTGTTTTTACTAACATTCTCACTAACATGAATTTTTTTTAGTTTTTCACGTATAACTCCCATACCTGACTTTGAGCCAAAAATTCCAATATACCATCTTAAAGGCCATGAAAAGGGCTACAATTTGGCATCATTAGATTTTTGATTTACAGTTACTACTTCGAACAAATTTTTCAAAAAACTGTTTTTACTAACATTCTCACTAACATGATTTTTTTATAGTTTTTCACCTATAACTCCCATACCTGACTTTGAGCCAAAAATTCCAATATACCATCTTAAAGGCCATGAAAAGGGCTATAATTTGGCATCATTAGATTTTTGATTTACAGTTACTACTTCGAACAAATTTTTCAAAAAACTGTTTTTACTAACATTCTCACTAACATGAATTTTTTTTAGTTTTTCACCTATAACTCCCATACCTGACTTTGAGCCAAAAATTCCAATATACCATCTTAAAGGCCATGAAAAGGGCTACAATTTGGCATCATTAGATTTTTGATTTACAGTTACTACTTCGAACAAATTTTTCAAAAAACTGTTTTTACTAACATTTTCACTAACATGAATTTTTTGAGTTTTTCACCTATAACTCCCATACCTGACTTTGAGCCAAAAATTCCAATACACCATCTTAAAGGCCATGAAAAGGGCTACAATTTGGCATCATTAGATTTTTGATTTACAGTTACTACTTCGAACAAATTTTTAAAAAAACTGTTTTTACTAACATTCTCACTAACATGATTTTTTTATAGTTTTTCACCTATAACTCCCATACCTGACTTTGAGCCAAAAATTCCAATATACCATCTTAAAGGCCATGAAAAGGGCTACAATTTGGCATCATTAGATTTTTGATTTACAGTTACTACTTCAAACAAATTTTTCAAAAAACTGTTTTTACTAACATTCTCTAACATGAATTTTTTTTAGTTTTTCACCTATAACTCCCATACCTGACTTTGAGCCAAAAATTCCAATATACCATCTTAAAGGCCATGAAAAGGGCTACAATTTGGCATCATTAGATTTTTGATTTACAGTTACTACTTCGAACAAATTTTTCAAAAAACTGTTTTTACTAACATTCTCACTAACATGAATTTTTTGAGTTTTTCACCTATAACTCCCATACCTGACTTTGAGCCAAAAATTCCAATATACCATCTTAAAGGCCATGAAAAGGGCTACAATTTGGCATCATTAGATTTTTGATTTACAGTTACTACTTCGAACAAATTTTTCAAAAAACTGTTTTTACTAACATTCTCACTAACATGAATTTTTTGAGTTTTTCACCTATAACTCCCATACCTGACTTTGAGCCAAAAATTGCAATATACCATCTAAAAGGGCATGAAAAGGGCTACAATTTAGCATCATTAGATTTTTGATTTACAGTTACTACTTCGAACAAATTTTTCAAAAAACTGTTCACTAACATGAATTTTTTTTAGTTTTTCACCTATAACTCCCATACCTGACTTTGAGCCAAAAATTGCAATATACCATCTTAAAGGGCATGAAAAGGGCTACAATTTGGCATCATTAGATTTTTGATTTACAGTTACTACTTCGAACAAATTTTTCAAAAAACTGTTTTTACTAACATTCTCTCTAACATGAATTTTTTGAGTTTTTCACCTATAACTCCCATACCTGACTTTGAGCCAAAAATAGTAATATACCATCTTAAAGGGCATGAAAAGGGCTACAATTTAGCATCATTAGATTTTTGATTTACAGTTACTACTTCGAACAAATTTTTCAAAAAACTGTTTTTACTAACATTCTCTCTAACATGAATTTTTTGAGTTTTTCACCTATAACTCCCATACCTGACTTTGAGCCAAAAATTGCAATATACCATCTTAAAGGGCATGAAAAGGGCTACAATTTAGCATCATTAGATTTGTGATTTACAGTTACTACTTCGAACAAATTTTTCAAAAAACTGTTCACTAACATGAATTTTTTGAGTTTTTCACCTATAACTCCCATACCTGACTTTGAGCCAAAAATAGTAATATACCATCTTAAAGGGCATGAAAAGGGCTACAATTTGGCATCATTAGATTTTTGATTTACAGTTACTACTTCGAACAAATTTTTCAAAAAACTGTTTTTACTAACATTCTCTCTAACATGAATTTTTTGAGTTTTTCACCTATAACTCCCATACCTGACTATGAGCCAAAAATAGTAATATACCATCTTAAAGGGCATGAAAAGGGCTACAATTTAGCATCATTAGATTTTTGATTTACAGTTACTACTTCGAACAAATTTTTCAAAAAACTGTTTTTACTAACATTCTCTCTAACATGAATTTTTTGAGTTTTTCACCTATAACTCCCATACCTGACTTTGAGCCAAAAATTGCAATATACCATCTTAAAGGGCATGAAAAGGGCTACAATTTAGCATCATTAAATTGAATTATGCCCTTTTCATGCCCTTTAAGATGGTATATTACTATTTTTGGCTCAAAGTCAGGTATGGGAGTTATAGGTGAAAAACTCAAAAAATTCATGTTAGTGAACAGTTTTTTGAAAAATTTGTTCGAAGTAGTAACTGTAAATCAAAAATCTAATGATGCCAAATTGTAGCCCTTTTCATGGCCTTTAAGATGGTATATTGGAATTTTGGCTCAAAGTCAGGTATGGGAGTTATAGGTGAAAAACTAAAAAAAATTCATGTTAGTGTACAGTTTTTTGAAAAATTTGTTCGAAGTAGTAACTGTAAATCAAAAATCTAATGATGCCAAATTGTAGCCCTTTTCATGCCCTTTAAGATGGTATATTGCAATTTTTGGCTCAAAGTCAGGTATGGGAGTTATGGGTGAAAAACTCAAAAAATTCATGTTAGTGAGAATTTTAGTAAAAACAGTTTTTTGAAAAATTTGTTCGAAGTAGTAACTGTAAATCAAAAATCTAATGATGCCAAATTGTAGCCCTTTTCATGCCCTTTAAGATGGTATATTGCAATTTTTGGCTCAAAGTCAGGTATGGGAGTTATAGGTCGAAAGCTAAAAAAAAATTAATTTGAGTGAAAACAGTTTTTTGAAAAATTTGTTCGAAGTAGTAACTGTAAATCAAAAATCGAATGATGCCAAATTGTAGCCCTTTTCATGCCCTTTAAGATGGTATAATTCAATTTTTGGCTCAAAGTCAGGTATGGGAGTTATAGTTCAAAAAGTGTTTTTTGAAAAAATTTTATTCAAAATTTTGACCAAAAAATATACTGTCGGAGAAAAACTAATGATGGCCGATTATGTAATTTTAGCTAATCTTTCAGATTGTTTAATATTTGTTTTTTGTATTTTGCCTGGTTTTAGTGTTATTCCTCAAAAACTAAGCAAAAAGTTTGTTGAAAATGCAAAAAGTTTGTTGAAGTGCTAAAATTCTACCAAAATGTGCCTTTAGTAATCAACCAAGTAATTTTGTTGCCGTATTCCTTTGATTTATTGTGCATGCAATATTTGGCATCACTTTTATGTTTTATCTGCATAACATAACATATATGTTTCGTGGCAATTGTGTAAAAGTGTTGAATAATAATATATATATACATATATATATAAATAATTGAAAGAAATACTTATTATATGAACATTTTTAAAAGATTGGTAATTAGTTTAGAAAATATTACAAAAAATATGTTGATCACTTCAAGGCTAATATAAAAGTAGTTAAGTGCTGCCATTTTACATATATTTGAGTCTGGCAACTCACTTTCTCAAACTCAAGAGAGCGCAACTCTGTTTTTAAAAATAACTCACTCAATTTGCATTCTGGGAAAAAAGTTTGTTGAAAAGTTTGTTATCTTCTCGCGGGTAAAATTAGCTGCCACTGGAGCTGCCACTAGAAAAAATGTATGTGTATTAGTAAAAAGTTGTATGAGTATTGCATTTTTCGAACTCCCAGTGGCATGTATAAGCGCTAAATTAGTAAAAATATGTGAGTGTATTGCAAATTGAAAGAGTATTGAAAGGGAAAAATTTAAAGTGTGCCGGGTTAAATTAAAGTTTTTTTTTATCGACAATTATCAATCTTAACTCCACTTTTTTAAGTTATTTTTATGGATTGAAAAGTTCCTTATTTACGTTTTTAATCAGTTAGAATATTAAAAGTTTAATATTAAATAAAAAAGACTGAGCAATTGATTTAATATTTGACACATTTTTTTAATGTTTTTTACATAATGTTTAAAACCTCCTAATTTTTATTGATATACCAAAAGAATATTTTAAGTTTTTGTTATCGTTTAAAGGTTCTTACGTTTTGCTAATAGTTGTAAGTATCTACTTTTTGTACCTGAATGAATTTAAAAACAAATAACCAGATATTTATTTATTTTCAATAAATATTAAATATTTTTGTAATAAATTGTTACGTTTTTAGACCTTTTCGTAAAAACGCTTTTTACTTATCCTTCAAGGATTCGTTTAATTGAATCAAATTAAAAACACAGACAATTAATTTTAGAAATATAATGCGGCAACACTTTATTTACTACTTTATTAACACGAGTATTTGTACTACTAAACACTTAGCGATGTTAACACGTCTAGATTTAAAATCACACTGATCCCGCTGATTACTGGCAGCGAGTTTATATAGCAAAATGACGTCGTCTGGTAACTTCGCGAAGCATCTGGTCATGGTATACCCGTGAACTTAACAAACTCTTTAACAAACTTTTTTTTCCATTCCTCTTTGATCCCCATTCCGCTCTGAGAGAGCTGAAAAAATCCTCTCTTGAGCACATATAAATGAGTATTTCTGTGAATGCTGCCAAGTTAATGAATGCGATTGGTTGCTTATTTAAGGAAGATTTAATAAATTGGTTGGTTATTTAAGGATATATTTACGAATATGACTCATCAACAAAGAATCAAAAACAAATTTTCAACAAACTTTTTGCTTAGTTGTAAACAATTGAACATCCAACAAACTATTTGGTTAGTTTTTTTAAAATAAAAGTTAAACCACAAAAATTTAATAAAAAAATGTTCTACAAAGTGAAAGGTGGTCTATAATAACATAAGTGACTATCATTGTTTTTTCTCAAACAGTTGTTTTTCATATAACATTTTTAATAAAGTTTTTTTAAAAAACACTTTTTGACCTATAACTTTGATATCTGACTTTGAGCCAAAAATTGAATTATACCATCTTAAAGGGCATGAAAAGGGCTACAATTTGGCATCATTAGATTTTTGATTTACAGTTACTACTTCGAACAAATTTTTCAAAAAACTGTTCACTAACATAATTTTTTTTAGTTTTTCACCTATAACTCCCATACCTGACTCTAAACCAAAAATTGCAATATACCATCTTAAAGGTCATGAAAAGGGCTACAATTTGGCATCATTAGATTTTTGATTTACAGTTACTACTTCAAACAAATTTTTCTAAAAACTGTTTTTACTAACATTCTCACTAACATGAATTTTTTGAGTTTTTCACCTATAACTCCCATACCTAACTTTGAGCCAAAAATTGCAATATACCATCTTAAAGGCCATGAAAAGGGCTACAATTTAGCATCATTAGATTTTTGATTTGCAGTTACTACTTCGAACAAATTTTTCAAAAAACTGTTTTTACTAACATTCTCACTAACATGAATTTTTTGAGTTTTTCACCTATAACTCCCATACCTGACTTTGAGCCAAAAATTGCAATATACCATCTTAAAGGCCATGAAAAGGGCTACAATTTGGCATCATTAGATTTTTGATTTACAGTTACTACTTCCAAAAAAATTTTTCAAAAAACTGTTTTTACTAACATTCTCTAACATGATTTTTTTTGAGTTTTTCACCTATAACTCCCATACCTGACTTTGAGCCAAAAATTGCAATATACCATCTTAAAGGGCATGAAAAGGGCTACAATTTGGCATAATTAGATTTTTGATTTACAGTTACTACTTCGAACAAATTTTTCAAAAAACTGTTTTTACTAACATTCTCACTAACATGAATTTTTTTTTAGTTTTTTACCTCTAACTCCCATACCTGACTTTGAGCCAAAAATTGCAATATATCATCTTAAAGGCCATGAAAAGGGCTACAATTTGGCATCATTAGATTTTTGATTTACAGTTACTACTTCGAACAAATTTTTCAAAAAACTGTTTTTACTAACATTCTCACTAACATGAATTTTTTTAATTTTTCACCTATAACTCCCACACCTGACTTTGAGCCAAAAATTGCAATATACCATCTTAAAGGGCATGAAAAGGGCTACAATTTGGCATCATTAGATTTTTGATTTACAGTTACTACTTCAAACAAATTTTTCAAAAAACTGTTTTTACTAACATTCTCACTAACATGAATTTTTTTAATTTTTCACCTATAACTCCCATACCTGACTTTGAGCCAAAAATTGCAATACACTATCTTAAAGGCCATGAAAAGGGCTACAATTTGGCATCATTAGATTTTTGATTTACAGTTACTACTTCGAACAAATTTTTCAAAAAACTGTTTTTACTAACATTCTCACTAACATGAATTTTTTTAGTTTTTCACGTATAACTCCCATACCTGACTTTGAGCCAAAAATTGCAATATACCATCTTAAAGGCCATGAAAGGGGCTACAATTTGGCATCATTAGATTTTTGATTTACAGTTACTACTTCAAACAAATTTTTCAAAAAACTGTTTTTACTAACATTCTCTAACATGAATTTTTTTGAGTTTTTCACCTATAACTCCCATACCTGACTTTGAGCCAAAAATTGCAATATACCATCTTAAAGGGCATGAAAAGGGCTACAATTTGGCATCATTAGATTTTTGATTTACAGTTACTACTTCGAACAAATTTTTCAAAAAACTGTTTTTACTAACATTCTCACTAACATGAATTTTTTAAATTTTTCACCTATAACTCCCATACCTGACTTTGAGCCAAAAATTGCAATACACCATCTTAAAGGCCATGAAAAGGGCTACAATTTGGCATCATTAGATTTTTGATTTACAGTTACTACTTCGAACAAATTTTTCAAAAAACTGTTTTTACTAACATTCTCACTAACATGAATTTTTTTAATGTTTCACCTATAACTCCCATACCTGACTTTGAGCCAAAAATTGCAATATACCATCTTAAAGGCCATGAAAAGGGCTACAATTTGGCATCATTCGATTTTTGATTTACAGTTACTACTTCGAACAAATTTTTCAAAAAACTGTTTTTACTAACATTCTCACTAACATGAATTTTTTTAATTTCTCACCTATAACTCCCATACCTGACTTTCAGCCAAAAATTGCAATATACCATCTTAAAGGCCATGAAAAGGGCTACAATTTGGCATCATTAGATTTTTGATTTACAGTTACTACTTCCAAAAAAATTTTTCAAAAAACTGTTTTTACTAACATTCTCTAACATGATTTTTTTTGAGTTTTTCACCTATAACTCCCATACCTGACTTTGAGCCAAAAATTGCAATATACCATCTTAAAGGGCATGAAAAGGGCTACAATTTGGCATAATTAGATTTTTGATTTACAGTTACTACTTCCAAAAAAATTTTTCAAAAAACTGTTTTTACTAACATTCTCTAACATGAATTTTTTTGAGTTTTTCACCTATAACTCCCATACCTGACTTTGAGCCAAAAATTACAATACACCATCTTAAAGGGCATGAAAAGGGCTACAACTTGGCATCATTAGATTTTTGATTTACAGTTACTACTTCGAACAAATTTTTCAAAAAACTGTTTTTACTAACATTCTCACTAACATGAATTTTTTTAATTTCTCACCTATAACTCCCATACCTGACTTTGAGCCAAAAATTGCAATATACCATCTTAAAGGGCATGAAAAGGGCTACAATTTGGCATCATTAGATTTTTGATTTACAGTTACTACTTCGAACAAATTTTTCAAAAAACTGTTTTTACTAACATTCTCACTAACATGAATTTTTTGAGTTTTTCACCTATAACTCCCATACCTGACTTTGAGCCAAAAATTGCAATATACCATCTTAAAGGCCATGAAAAGGGCTACAACTTGGCATCATTAGATTTTTGATTTACAGTTACTACTTCCAAAAAAATTTTTCAAAAAACTGTTTTTACTAACATTCTCACTAACATGAATTTTTTTAATTTTTCACCTATAACTCCCATACCTGACTTTGAGCCAAAACTTGCAATATACCATCTTAAAGGGCATGAAAAGGGCTACAATTTGGCATAATTAAATTTTTGATTTACAGTTACTACTACGAACAAATTTTTCAAAAAACTGTTTTTACTAACATTCTCTTTAGCATGAATTTTTTTTTAGTTTTTTACCTATAACTCCCATACCTGACTTTGAGCCAAAAATTGCAATACATTATCTTAAAGGGCATGAAAAGGGCTACAATTTGGCATCATTAGATTTTTGATTTACAGTTACTACTTCGAACAAATTTTTCAAAAAACTGTTTTTACTAACATTCTCACTAACATGAATTTTTTTAGTTTTTCACCTATAACTCCCATACCTGACTTTGAGCCAAAAATTGCAATATACCATCTTAAAGGCCATGAAAGGGGCTACAATTTGGCATCATTAGATTTTTGATTTACAGTTACTACTTCCAAAAAAATTTTTCAAAAAACTGTTTTTACTAACATTCTCTAACATGAATTTTTTTGAGTTTTTCACCTATAACTCCTATACCTGACTTTGAGCCAAAAATTGCAGTATACCATCTTAAAGGGCATGAAAAGGGCTACAATTTGGCATCATTAGATTTTTGATTTACAGTTACTACTTCGAACAAATTTTTCAAAAAACTGAAAAGGGCTACAATTTGGCATCATTAGATTTTTGATTTACAGTTACTACTTCGAACATATTTTTCAAAAAACTGTTTTCACTCAAATTAATTTTTTTCAGTTTTTCACCTATAACTCCCATACCTGACTTTAAGCCAAAAATTACAATACACCATCTTAAAGGGCATGAAAAGGGCTACAATTTGGCATCATTAGATTTTTGATTTACAGTTACTACTTCGAACAAATTTTTCAAAAAACTGTTTTTACTAACATTCTCAAACATGAATTTTTTTGAGTTTTTCACATATAACTCTCATACCTGACTTTGAGCCAAAAATTGCAATATACCATCTTAAAGGCCATGAAAAGGGCTACAATTTGGCATCATTAGATTTTTTATTTACAGTTACTACTTCCAAAAAAATTTTTCAAAAAACTGTTTTCACTCAAATTAATTTTTTTCAGTTTTTCACCTATAACTCCCATACCTGACTTTGAGCCAAAAATTGCAATATACCATCTTAAAGGGCATGAAAAGGGCTACAATTTGGCATCATTAGATTTTTGATTTACAGTTACTACTTCGAACAAATTTTTTTTTCACTCAAATTAATTTTTTTCAGTTTTTGATCTATAACTCCCATACCTGACTTTCAGCCTAAAATTGCAATATACCATCTTAAAGGGCATGAAAAGGGCTACAATTTGGCATCATTAGATTTTTGATTTACAGTTACTACTTCGAACAAATTTTTCAAAAAACTGTTTTTACTAACATTCTCACTAACATGAATTTTTTTAATTTTTCACCTATAACTCCCATACCTGACTTTGAGCCAAAAATTGCAATATACCATCTTAAAGGCCATGAAAAGGGCTACAACTTGGCATCATTAGATTTTTGATTTACAGTTACTACTTCGAACAAATTTTTCAAAAAACTGTTTTTACTAACATTCTCTAACATGATTTTTTTTGAGTTTTTCACATATAACTCCCATACCTGACTTTGAGCCAAAAATTGCAATACATCATCTTAAAGGGCATGAAAAGGGCTACAATTTGGCATCATTAGATTTTTGATTTACAGTTACTACTTCAAACAAATTTTTCAAAAAACTGTTTTTACTAACATTCTCACTAACATGAATTTTTTTAGTTTTTCACCTATAACTCCCATACCTGACTTTAAGCCAAAAATTGCAATATACCATCTTAAAGGGCATGAAAAGGGCTACAATTTGACATCATTAGATTTTTGATTTACAGTTACTACTTCGAACAAATTTTTCAAAAAACTGTTTTTACTAACATTCTCTAACATGAATTTTTATGAGTTTTTCACCTATAACTCCCATACCTGACTTTGAGCCAAAAATTGCAATATACTTTCTTAAAGGGCATGAAAAGGGCTACCATTTGGCATCATTAGATTTTTCATTTCCAGTTACTACTTCGAACAAATTTTTTAAAAAACTGTTTTCACTCAAATTAATTTTTTTCAGTTTTTCACCTATAACTCCCATACCTGACTTTGAGCCAAACATTTTTTTATACCATCTTAAAGGGCATGAAAAGCGCTACAATTTGGCATCATTAGAATTTTGATTTACAGTTACTACTTCGAACAAATTTTTCAAAAAACTGTTTTTACTAACATTCTCACTAACATGAATTTTTTTAATTTTTCACCTATAACTCCCATACCTGACTTTGAGCCAAAAATTGCAATATACCATCTTAAAGGCCATTAAAAGGGCTACAACTTGGCATCATTAGATTTTTGATTTACAGTTACTACTTCGAACAAATTTTTCAAAAAACTGTTTTTACTAACATTCTCTAATATGAATTTTTTTGAGTTTTTCACCTATAACTCCCATACCTGACTTTGAGCCAAAAATTGCAATACACCATCTTAAAGGGCATGAAAAGGGCTACAATTTGGCATCATTAGATTTTTGATTTACAGTTACTACTTCGAACAAATTTTTCAAAAAACTGTTTTTACTAACATTCTCTAACATGATTTTTTTTGAGTTTTTTACATATAACTCCCATACCTGACTTTGAGCCAAAAATTGCAATACATCATCTTAAAGGGCATGAAAAGGGCTACAATTTGGCATCATTAGATTTTTGATTTACAGTTACTACTTCAAACAAATTTTTCAAAAAACTGTTTTTACTAACATTCTCACTAACATGAATTTTTTTAGTTTTTCACCTATAACTCCCATACCTGACTTTGAGCCAAAAATTGCAATATACCATCTTAAAGGGCATGAAAAGGGCTACAATTTGACATCATTAGATTTTTGATTTACAGTTACTACTTCGAACAAATTTTTCAAAAAACTGTTTTTACTAACATTCTCTAACATGAATTTTTATGAGTTTTTCACCTATAACTCCCATACCTGACTTTGAGCCAAAAATTGCAATATACTTTCTTAAAGGGCATGAAAAGGGCTACCATTTGGCATCATTAGATTTTTCATTTCCAGTTACTACTTCGAACAAATTTTTTAAAAAACTGTTTTCACTCAAATTAATTTTTTTCAGTTTTTCACCTATAACTCCCATACCTGACTTTGAGCCAAAAATTGCAATATACCATCTTAAAGGGCATGAAAAGGGCTACAATTTGACATCATTAGATTTTTGATTTACAGTTACTACTTCGAACAAGTTTTTCAAAAAACTGTTTTTACTAACATTCTCTAACATGAATTTTTTTGAGTTTTTCACCTATAACTCCCATACCTGTGAGCCAAAAATTGCAATATACTATCTTAAAGGGCATGAAAAGGGCTACCATTTGGCATCATTAGATTTTTCATTTCCAGTTACTACTTCGAACAAATTTTTCAAAAAACTGTTTTCACTCAAATTAATTTTTTTCAGTTTTTCACCTATAACTCCCATACCTGACTTTGAGCCAAACATTTATTTATACCATCTTAAAGGGCATGAAAAGCGCTACAATTTGGCATCATTAGATTTTTGATTTACAGTTACTACTTCGAACAAATTTTTCAAAAAACTGTTTTTACTAACATTCTCTAACATGAATTTTTTTGAGTTTTTCACATATAACTCCCATACCTGACTTTGAGCCAAAAATTGCAATATACCATCTTAAAGGCCATGAAAAGGGCTACAATTTGGCATCATTAGATTTTTGATTTACAGTTACTACTTCCAAAAAAATTTTTCAAAAAACTGTTTTTACTAACATTCTCTAACATGAATTTTTTTGAGTTTTTCACCTATAACTCCCATACCTGTGAGCCAAAAATTGCAATATACCATCTTAAAGGGCATGAAAAGGGCTACCATTTGGCATCATTAGATTTTTCATTTCTAGTTACTACTTCAAACAAGTTTTTCAAAAAACTGTTTTCACTCAAATTAATTTTTTTCAGTTTTTCACCTATAACTTCCATACCTGACTTTGAGCCAAAAATTGCAATATACCATCTTAAAGGGCATGACAAGGGCTACAATTTGGCATCATTAGATTTTTGATTTACAGTTACTACTTCGAACAAATTTTTTTTTCACTCAAATTAATTTTTTTCAGTTTTTGATCTATAACTCCCATACCTGACTCTAAACCAAAAATTGAATTATACCATCTTAAAGGGCATGAAAAGGGCTACAATTTGGCATCATTAGATTTTTGATTTACAGTTACTACTTCGAACAAATTTTTTAAAAAACAGTTTTTACTAACATTCTCACTAACATGAATTTTTTTAGTTTTTCACCTATAACTCCCATACCTGACTTTGAGCCAAAAATTGCAATATACCATCTTAAAGGGCACGAAAAGGGCTACAATTTGGCATCATTAGATTTTTGATTTACAGTTACTACTTCGAACAAATTTTTCAAAAAACTGTTTTTACTAACATTCTCTAACATGAATTTTTTTGAGTTTTTCACCTATAACTCCCATACCTGACTTTGAGCCAAAAATTGCAATACACCATCTTAAAGGGCATGAAAAGGGCTACAATTTGGCATCATTAGATTTTTGATTTACAGTTACTACTTCAAACAAATTTTTCAAAAAACTGTTTTTACTAACATTCTCTAACATGAATTTTTTTGAGTTTTTCACATATAACTCCCATACCTGACTTTGAGCCAAAAATTGCAATACATCATCTTAAAGGGCATGAAAAGGGCTACAATTTGGCATCATTAGATTTTTGATTTACAATTACTACTTCAAACAAATTTTTCAAAAAACTGTTTTTACTAACATTCTCACTAACATGAATTTTTTTAGTTTTTCACCTATAACTCCCATACCTGACTTTGAGCCAAAAATTGCAATATACCATCTTAAAGGGCATGAAAAGGGCTACAATTTGACATCATTAGATTTTTGATTTACAGTTACTACTTCGAACAAATTTTTCAAAAAACTGTTTTTACTAACATTCTCTAACATGAATTTTTTTGAGTTTTTCACCTATAACTCCCATACCTGTGAGCCAAAAATTGCAATATACTATCTTAAAGGGCATGAAAAGGGCTACCATTTGGCATCATTAGATTTTTCATTTCCAGTTACTACTTTGAACAAATTTTTCAAAAACTGTTTTCACTCAAATTAATTTTTTTCAGTTTTTCACCTATAACTCCCATACCTGACTTTGAGCCAAAAATTGCAATATACCATCTTAAAGGGCATGAAAAGGGCTACAATTGGGCATCATTAGATTTTTGATTTACAGTTACTACTTCGAACAAATTTTTTTTTCACTCAAATTAATTTTTTTCAGTTTTTGATCTATAACTCCCATACCTGACTTTGAGCCTAAAATTGCAATATACCATCTTAAAGGGCATGAAAAGGGCTACAATTTGGCATCATTAGATTTTTGATTTACAGTTACTACTTCGAACAAATTTTTCAAAAAACTGTTTTTACTAACATTCTCACTAACATGAATTTTTTTAATTTTTCACCTATAACTCCCATACCTGACTTTGAGCCAAAAATTGCAATATACCATCTTAAAGGCCATGAAAAGGGCTACAACTTGGCATCATTAGATTTTTGATTTCCAGTTACTACTTCGAACAAATTTTTCAAAAAACTGTTTTTACTAACATTCTCTAACATGAATTTTTTTGAGTTTTTCACCTATAACTCCCATACCTGACTTTGAGCCAAAAATTGCATACACCATCTTAAAGGGCAAGAAAAGGGCTACAATTTGGCATCATTAGATTTTTGATTTTCAGTTACTACTTCGAACAAATTTTTCAAAAAACTGTTTTTACTAACATTCTCTAACATGAATTTTTTTGAGTTTTTCACATATAACTCCCATACCTGACTTTGAGCCAAAAATTGCAATACATCATCTTAAAGGGCATGAAAAGGGCTACAATTTGGCATCATTAGATTTTTGATTTACAGTTACTACTTCAAACAAATTTTTCAAAAAACTGTTTTTACTAACATTCTCACTAACATGAATTTTTTTAGTTTTTCACCTATAACTCCCATACCTGACTTTGAGCCAGAAATTGCAATATACCATCTTAAAGGGCATGAGAAGGGCTACAATTTGACATCATTAGATTTTTGATTTACAATTACTACTTCGAACAAATTTTTCAAAAAACTGTTTTTACTAACATTCTCACTAACATGAATTTTTTTGAGTTTTTCACCTATAACTCCCATACCTGACTTTGAGCCAAAAATTACAATATACCATCTTAAAGGGCATGAAAAGGGCTACAGTTTGGCATCATTAGATTTTTGATTTACAGTTACTACTTCGAACAAATTTTTCAAAAAACTGTTTTTACTAACATTCTCTAACATGAATTTTTTGAGTTTTTCACCTATAACTCCCATACCTGACTTTAAGCCAAAAATTGCAATATACGATCTTAAAGGCCATGAAAAGGGCTACAACTTGGCATCATTAGATTTTTGATTTACAGTTACTACTTCGAACAAATTTTTCAAAAAACTGTTTTTACTAACATTCTCACTAACATGAATTTTTTTGAGTTTTTCACCTATAACTCCCATACCTGACTTTGAGCCAAAAATTACAATATACCATCTTAAAGGGCATGAAAAGGGCTACAATTTGGCATCATTAGATTTTTGATTTACAGTTACTACTTCGAACAAATTTTTCAAAAAACTGTTTTTACTAACATTCTCACTAACATGAATTTTTTTGAGTTTTTCACCTATAACTCCCATACCTGACTTTAAACCAAAAATTACAAAATACCATCTTAAAGGGCATGAAAAGGGCTACAATTTGGCATCATTAGATTTTTGATTTACAGTTACTACTTCGAACAAATTTTTCAAAAAGCTGTTTTTACTAACATTCTCTAACATGAATTTTTTTGAGTTTTTCACCTCTAACTCCCATACCTGATTTTGAGCCAAAAATTGCAATATACCATCTTAAAGGGCATGAAAAGGGCTACAATTTGGCATCATTAGATTTTTGATTTACAGTTACTACTTCGAACAAATTTTTCAAAAAACTGTTTTTACTAACATTCTCACTAACATGAATTTTTTTAATTTTTCACCTGTAACTCCCATACCTGACTTTGAGCCAAAAATTTATTTAAACCATCTTAAAGGGCATGAAAAGGGCTACAATTTGGCGTCATTACTTTTTTCCAGAGTGGTTGTTGCTTCGAACAAAATTTTTCAAAAACTGTTTTGGAAACCCACAAATCACCCACTATGGAAACTCTAACACGGGAAACGGGATTTGTGCCATCAAGTCATCTATATCACCTGAAATGGCATGGAAAGGGCTACAATTTGGCATCATTACTTTTTTCCAGAGTGGTTGTTGCTTCGAACAAAATTTTTCAAAAACTGTTTTGGAAACCGCTTAGACGTTAAAATATATACATATATATATATATATATATATATATATATATATATATATATATACATATATATATAAATATATATATATATATATATATATATATATATATATATATATATATGTATGTATATATAAATATATATATATATATATATATATATATGTATATATATATATATATATATATATATATATATGTATATATATATATATTTATATATACATACATACATATATATATATATATATATATATATATATATATATATTTATATATATATATATATATATATATATATACATATATATATATATATATATATATATATATATATATATATATATAAATATATGTATATATATATATATATATATATATATATATATATACATATATATATATATATGTATATATTTGAACGTCTAAGCGGTTTCCAAAACAGTTTTTGAAAAATTTTGTTCGAAGCAACAACCACTCTGGAAAAAAGTAATGATGCCAAATTGTAGCCCTTTCCATGCCCTTTCAGGTGATATAGATGACTTGATGGCACAAATCCCGTTTCCCGTGTTAGAGGTGCCATAGTGGGTGATTTGTGGGTTTCCAAAACAGTTTTTGAAAAATTTTGTTCGAAGCAACAACCACTCTGGAAAAAAGTAATGATGCCAAATTGATGCCAAAACTCAAAAAAATGCATGTTAGAGAATGTTAGTAAATACAGTTTTTTGAAAAATTTGTTCGAAGTAGTAACTGTAAATCAAAAATCTAATGAAGCCAAATTGTAGCCCTTTTCATGCCCTTTAAGATGGTATATTGCAAATTTTGGCTCAAAGTCAGGTATGGGAGTTATAGGTGAAAAACTCAAAAAATTCATGTTAGTGAGAATGTTAGTAAAAACAGTTTTTTGAAAAATTTGTTCGAAGTAGTAACTGTAAATCAAAAATCTAATGATGCCAAATTGTAGCCCTTTTCATGCCCTTTAAGATGGTATATTGCAATTTTTGGCTCAAAATCAGGTATGGGAGTTATAGGTGAAAAACTCAAAAAAATTCATGTTAGAGAATGTTAGTAAAAACCGTTTTTTGAAAAATTTGTTCGAAGTAGTAACTGTAAATCAAAAATCTAATGAAGCCAAATTGTAGTCCTTTTCATGGCCTTTTAGATGATATATTGCAATTTTTGGCTCAAAGTCAGGTATGGGAGTTATAGGTGAAAAACTCCAAAAATTCATGTTAGTGAGAATGTTAGTAAAAACAGTTTTTTGAAAAATTTGTTCGAAGTAGTAACTGTAAATCAAAAATCTAATGATGCCAAATTGTAGCCCTTTTCATGCCCTTTAAGATGGTATATTGCAATTTTTGGCTCAAAATCAGGTATGGGAGTTATAGGTGAAAAACTCAAAAAATTCATGTTAGAGAATGTTAGTAAAAACAGTTTTTTGAAAAATTTGTTCGAAGTAGTAACTGTAAATCAAAAATCTAATGATGCCAAATTGTAGCCCTTTACATGGCCTTTAAGATGGTATATTGCAACTTTAGGCTCAAAGTCAGGTATGGGAGTTATAGATCAAAAACTGAAAAAAATTCATGTTAGAGAATGTTAGTAAATACAGTTTTTTGAAAAATTTGTTCGAAGTAGTAACTGTAAATCAAAAATCGAATGATGCCAAATTGTAGCCCTTTTCATGGCCTTTAAGATGGTATATTGCAATTTTTGGCTCAAAGTCAGGTATGGGAGTAATAGGTGAAAAACTAAAAAAATTCATGTTAGTGAACAGTTTTCTGAAAAATTTTTTTGAAGTAGTAACTGTAAATCAAAAATGGTTCACTTATAACTTTTTTCACAAAGCACTTTCGAATATGGTAATTATTGATATCGACGCGTAATTTAGCTCCCTTTCGAATGAGGGCAGCCTTATATGCACACCCGACACAGTTTTTTGTTATTAGCATGAAACTAATATAATATTTTTTCACTTTTTTACACTAATGCAAATCTTGTTGCACTTATAACTTTTTTCACAAAGCACTTCCGAATATAGTAATTATTGATATCGACGCGTAATTTAGCTACCTTTCGAATAAGGGTAGCGCGATATGAATACCCGAGACAGTTTTTGTGTTATTGGCATTAAACTAATATAAAATTATTTTCGCTTTTTACACCAATGCAAATCTTGTTGCACTTATAACTTTTTTCACAAAGCACTTCCGAATATAGTAATTATTGATATCGACGCGTAATTTAGCTACCTTTCGAATAAGTGTAGCGCGATATGAATACCCGAGACAGTTTTTGTGTTATTAACATTAAACTAATATAAGATTATTTTCGCTTTTTACACCAATGCAAATCTTGTTGCACTTATAACTTTTTTCACAAACCACTCCCGAATATGGTAATTATTGATATCGACGCGTAATTTAGCTCCCTGTCGAATGAGGGTAGCCTCATATGTATACCCGACACAGTTTTTGTATTATTAGCATGAAACTAATATATTTTTTCACTTTTTTACACTAATGAAAATCTTGTTGCACTTATAACTTTTTTCACAAAGCACTCCCGAATATAGCAATTATTGATAACGACGCGTAATTTAGCTACCTTTCGAATAAGGGTAGCGCGATATGAATACCCGACACAGTTTTTGTGTTATTAGCATTAAACTAATATACAATTTTTTTCGCTTTTTTACACTAATGCAAATTTTGTTGCATTTATAAATTTTTTCACAAAGCAATCCCGAATATGGCAATTATTGATAACGATGCGTAATTTAGCTACCTTTCGATTAAGGGTAGCGCCATATGTATACCCAGCTTAGTTGTAGAGTTACTTGAAATTATTTAAAAATACCACAAGTATATAGGTAGCGAATTGCACTCATGTACCATCAAAACAAATGCTAACACATACACTCTCAAAAAAAAAGAAAAATGTGCTGACACGTACACCACCTTTTTGTGAACAAAACAAAAAATCTTGTTAAAATTTTGTTCATCAGCTGTTGAACTGGTTTTCATAGTACACATACAAAAAATCTTCTTAAAACCTACAAATATGGCATCTTGTTTTCTTCACATTCGTCAGCAACGTTTACAAATATATCTCATCTCTTCCTGAGAGAGAGAAAATATATATTTACGAACAACTCAAGGCGAATTAATTCGCCTTGGAACAAGTCTCAGCTTGAATTGGTTTCATCTAGACAAGGCGAATTCATATGAATTCGCCTTGCATCAAGGTATATCTATATAAGGTAGACTCGCGGCGAAAGCGAATTAATATGGATCTTCTTGGGCTGTCAAACCCAAGGTATATCAATATAAGATATACTCGCGGCGAAAGCGAATTAATATGGATCTTCTTGGACTGTCAAACAGTTTCGTATGTCAAATTAGTATTTTGACATTTGTGAATGAATTGAGTTGGATAGAGTTGCTTATATTTTATCACATCAGCACGTGCTAAACAATTATTAGTATTTTTTTTTTGTCTTGGACCAGCACTCAGGGGATGACCCCTATATATGCACTGCATTGCGCTGGAACTGAAAACGAGGGGATAGTATTAAGGGGACAGATTAGGAAAGATGAGAAGATAGACAGTTGTTTTTGTAGCTATTTCAACCTTTTACTTCGCCGGCTAATTTTTTTTTGCTACAGGGCCGACGAAGGTGGGTGCTGTTACTCTGCTTTTTAGTACATGATAGTGTCAGTCGCTGCCAATTATGTTCAGTGAGCAGTGACTATGCCTTTCATCATTGAAACAGGCTGGCAACAACTAACACAACCACGCACTAATGCTGATGAGAAAAATTAAACACAATATTTCATGACTCAGCGGGGGCTCGAACTCACGACCCTCCGCTTCATAGTCTCGTGTTCTAATTAAAAATAGATGCTCATAACGCCTTGCTCATAACTTTTTTAGGCAACTGACAAGAGGCGTAAAGTTTAATAGCAGAACGAAACAAGGTAGGAGTTCTTAACATGAATAGTGAATTAATTAGAAAATGTCCAGTTTTTCCTCCAGCAAAGCACTCAGGAGGCTGTTAAATCCGAGGAATACGACACTAAGCAAGATATGGGACACGATGATTCTAATGAGGGCCTTAGAGAGTTTCTAATGGTTACTGATGCGCAAACGTTTAAATTAATATCAGGAGTTACAAGAGCAGAAAGACCGGGAAGATTGATTAGCAAAGGTGTATCAATCGTCCCAGAAAATCTATACGTAGTGGCTATGATTCAGATGACTTCAATATTTAATTTCATGGTTAATTAATTTGTATTACACTTACTAAAAGTAAATATACAAGTGCTTTCCTTATTGTGTCGTAAAGTACATATAATGTCATATGCATTTGAAGTGAATGTGTAATTCTGAAAGATCAGTGGTAAAGCAGCCAAGTTATGCCATCTACATTTACAAAGTTTTGAAACAAGTACAATCGGATACTGGCATCTCATCAAAGGTCATGAATAGTTTTATGAATGGTATTTTTGAACGCATTACTGCCGAAGCATCACGTTTATCTCACTACAAGCGTTCAACAGTTATCAGTCGTGAAATTCAATTTGTTGTCCGTCTACTGTTGCCTGGTGAATTGGCTAAGCATGCTGTCAGTGAATATACTAAAGGCGTAACCATATACCAGTCCCAAGTAAATGCCAATGAATGTTTATTTTAACAAAAACCCGGAGAGAAAACACAAACAGCCCTTTTCAGGGCTACAAAATTAATTTCAAAAACAGGTAGCCGATTTTGTGTCTACAAATAATAAAAAATTTTATATTGTGAAATGTGTGAATAAAGTTTTGTTATAAAAAATAAAACAATTTCGAATCTTGTAATTTTTGTTGCTTATTCTTTTCCGATGACGGCAGTATGGGTATAGCATTTGTAGGTCTTCTTTGGGGTAAAGAAACTGGTCGTGAAGAGGCCTGTGTGTAAGGTTGTACAAGGTAGTTCCACCTACAGTATTATAATTTTGGTATCCACCTGAATTTGCTGAGCCAACTTGGAGTTGTGTTGCGAAATCTACTTGACCAGTTGGACTGTAATTTATAGCAGTGGCTACCGTTTGTTGTGGAGTATCAATAGGATTATTATAAAATAAGCTGCCCGCGGCAGCAGATTGAACAGCGTAATTGGGTGGTTAGGAGGACTTACATTTGGGCCTGCGGATTTTCTTTGATTCATCTGCATAAGATTTGCTTCAAACATAGCTTGATCTGTTGGTATCAGCATGGATGGAGGAGCCTGATTTTATTGCTGCTGCTATTGCATCTGTTGGTGGTGATCAGCTACATGCTGGGCGTCCTGTTGAGAACGCCGCAGACTTGAGTATTTCTTGGGTGTACTCCTCTCTTCAATTGGTTTTCTATTTTGTGGCTGCTGTTGTGGTGTCACCGCCATTACCATATTAGCAGTACCTAATGATTCTAGAAAGAATACAAATGTGTAATATAATAATCTTATATATTATTATTGGTTATTGGGCACACAAATATAATAGATATATGTATATGCTTTACCATTTTCTTACTGAGTTCTGTGTTGTTTACAAAATACATGTAGTTTCTGCAGGGTTGCAAATCGAGTTCACCTAGTAGCAAGGCAGATTTACCAGGTACTCTTACTAGTACAACAATGCAACAACACCAAAAACCACACGTATTTTGTTGGTAGAAAATTAAGAAGCATCATTAACAAGGAAGATTTAAGAAAAAAAAAACATTTAATGTGGCTTGTATAGAAACTTTTGACAGTAGCTCAACAAATTTCAATATACACCTGCGGTACTGAGAGTACCTGGTAAATCTGCCTTGCCTATTAGTGAATTCGCCTTGGTAGGGTATGTTACAAAATCTTACCTGCTTCTTGTGCGAGTGAGCGAAAAGGAATTATGAGCTGAAAAGACATATGCAAGGCGAATTCAATCAATGTATGAATTCGCCTTGGACATATGAAAGAAATATGAGCGTAAAAGAAACATGAACTAAGGAGTTGAATAGAGCTCATTGATATGAGCAGCTCCCTTTGATCAGTTGTGTGAGTAGTTCAATTGAACTAGTTCGTTCATAACCTACCCAACTCTAAAACTGAAGTTATCTCTTAAGGAAAAGTTTCTCATTCAACAACTCCTGCAGAATTAATATATTTATGCAAATACTTTTACACAAACACTTTTATTCTTCTAGTCAGATATTAAAAATTTTCGTCTAGGAAAGAAGAAGACTAGTAAATATACTTTGACAGTCGAAGCTGATCAGAGCAAAGTAGCATAAAATTTTTAAAACAGCTGTCGAGGCTACCTGTTATGAATTTGCCTTGAGTTTCATTTTATTTTTTGTCCGGACAAAATTGAACTGAGTTGCCAATACGTTAAACTTTTTCACACAAAGTTGATGTGTCATATTGTGTTTGATATATTAAATTGTGTGTGAGACTATATAAATAAATTTTGAGAACTAATATTATCTATTTGTTTCTTTTTTTATATGTATTTTACTAAAAGCAAAAATATAAAATCTTCAGTATTCACGGATACGCCACTGTTTACTTCATAAGATCAAAACGTTCTTTTTATTTTCCGAATCGATTTAATATTTTATTTTATCAGAGCTTAATTTTTTTGCTTCTTCTAAGCGTTTCAATTCCGAATATTATGCCAAAAAGTCAAATAAAAAATTTATTGGCGTTTTTAGACTTGTAATCTTGTTGCGGCTACTACTTTTGTAAGGCCTCCAAATATCACAATTAGTACAATCGCTTCGTATATTTTTTCGCTTTCATGTAGGGACTGAGGCGTAAACATTTACTTTTTGAATAAGATGTAAAACTGTTAAATTCAGCGGAATATTATGCCAAAAAGTCAAATAAAAAATTTATTGGCGTTTTTAGACTTGTAATCTTGTTGCGGCTACTACTTTTGTAAGGCCTCCAAATATCACAATTAGTACAATCGCTTCGTATATTTTTTCGCTTTCATGTAGGGACTGAGGCGTAAACATTTACTTGTTGAATAAGATGTAAAACTGTTATATTCAGCGGGTACATGCCAGAAATACGCTCTCAGAATAAAATATGTTCACACATCTATTCTCAAAAAAAAAATCTGCCCATACATACTCCACTGTTTGTAAACATTGCAAAAATCTGGTTAAAACCAAATATATAACATCTTTGTTTATTTCTCAACCGTCCTTGAATTATTTTTTAAACACATTCCACAATAATACCAAAGTTTTTGTACTAATATTCTACGTTTACTTGCAACGGTGCAATTATTGTTTTTTCATTTTACTCTCTCCCTCTCTTTATTCTGCCTTTTTGTTTTTCGCCGTCATTGTGGTTGGTCGTCGGTTGAAAACTAGCGTTTTATATCGAAGTACGAATTTTTTTTTTTCAACTTCAAATCAAAATCATATGTATATAACAAAGTAATAAAACCGAGAAATATAATGCAAATCGCTATAGATATATGTGAAAAGTTAGTAAAGTAAATTGTGGTCCACTGAAATAGGGTGTTTGAAAGTAATCCAACATCTTTGAAATTGTGTAACCAAAAGAAGGTCGAATATAAAGTGTATGTGTGTACTTAAAAAGAATTAAACAAGTCTTATAGAAATAAATCTTATATACATATTTTCTAATTACATGAAAATTAAAAAGTAAAAATATAACAAGTGAAAAAAGTAAAACACACATCTATATATACTACAAAGGGTTAGAAAAAAAGTATATACTTAATTATGATTTAATTTTCCATGTGTGCTGTCATATATCTGAACGTGAAGTGTGTGCCTATATAAGTGAGTATGATTGTAGTACGTATATTAATATCAATCATTTATTACACGGGTGATATAAAATCTGGCGAATAAAGTAAACATGTTAAACAATTTGTTAAAGAAAATAAATAAATAAACCATGCCTAGTTTCTCACTATTTAAATATAATTAACTGAAACAACTAAAAATATAAATATATTGCAATTGCAAATGTAAACAAAGGAAAAGTAAAACATAAACTCTAAACAATATGTAAATTCCCAAACAAAGAAGCAAATAAGAGAATACCAGCCCATTTTCAATAAACCCCTGTACGGAAAAAGAAACGCGCGCGCAACTTTTGTATTCAACTAAAAGTAAAATCAAAATACAGAAAATCTAAAAGAACGAAATACATATATGTATGTATGTATTTATATGCAAAATTTACTTTGTAAGTTTTAAGTTTCAGAAACACGCCGTTGATGGTTTTATTATTCCAGCGGAAAAATGTAATCATAAGGAATCAAGGACGTAATAAATACATTGCTTGCATAATTTTTAACTCCATAATCAATTACTCTTAAAACAGAACATGTCCTAGGATTGTACTACATAATTTTTATTGTGTACTGGTAGTGAATTAAGTGTTCATTGTATAGGTAGGTAGAATAAGTTATATTTTTAGGTATACCTAAAACAATGATCAGCAACATCTCATTCTTTATTCTGAAAATCTACAAATATACCTCCATGTTAATTAATATGTTCATGTTGTAAATGATTCATTCGAAAAAATACATTATTTCTTCATTTATGTAATAAATGAATAAAGAAATATTTATATATATATAGAGTAGTTATAAAAAAATTTACATAATTCTCCGTCAACTACTGATATTAAACACGAAATTGAAAAAAATGGTCATAAAGTTCGGAACATTGTCAATGTTCGCAGTAGAATAGCGAAAAATCCCCTTCCAATGTTCTTCGCTGATTTAGATTCTGACCTAAATAACAAAAATGTATACGATATTAGGCACATAAATAACGCCTTTGTCACCATTGAACCGCCAAGAAAAAGTAACGATCTTGTGCAATGTCATAGATGCCAAGAATTCGGTCATACCAAAACTTACTGCCAAAAAGAATAAAGATGTGTTAAATGTGGCTTAGGGCACCTGACAATTGACTGCATCAAAAATATGGAAACTCCTCCACGCTGTGTGAACTGTCTACAAAACCATCCAGCAAACTATAAAGGCTGCATAATATATAGACAAATACTAAAGAGAAAATTGCAAAATAATAATCTCTACAGAAGAGATAAAACCAGCCAATATATATTTAATAGTGAAAATTACCCAAATCAACTTAACCAAAATGCAAACAGCAGCACTAGTCAAAATAACAGATTTTCATATTCTGAAATTTTACGGAATCCACAGCAGCTTAATCCATTAAACAATGCTTTTGAAAAACTCGAATAATTAATTGAAAATCAAATAGAACAGACCAATAAGTTAATAAATATGATGTCTCTTTTAATATCAAAGCTTTGCAATTGAATTTGAGAATTGCAATATGGAATGCTAATGGGCTTTCCAATCATACTCAAGAGGTAGAAAACTAATTTTATTGATATCCTCCTAGTCTCGGAAACACACTTCACAGACAGATTATTTCTCAAAATAAAAGATTTTGACATAATAAAAGCCAACCACCCGGACAATAGAGCACATGGTGGAGCAGCAATACTTATAAAATCATCAATAAATTACAAATTCACTGACGAAATAAGACAGCAAAGTCTACAAGCTGCATGTATTAAAATATTTTGTGATTCGACTTCCATTACCATTAGCTCTATTTATTTTCCTCCAAGATATTCTGTAAAGTGTCAGGAATTTCAATAATTTGCTACAAATAACTGATAGTTACGATCTAAACTCTGACCATTCGCCAATTATTCTTGATTTTAATACATTTTTACATTGTCACCGGAAAAAATATAAAATTTTAAATAATAAAACTGACATATCATCATTTAGCACCTGGCTAGAAAGAACCTGTGTGAAGTTAAATTTCGAAATATAAACCCTAGACACAAACCAATTACGTTAACAGAACTCTGTTAGCATGTTAACATAGCTCTGTTAAGCATAAAAATTCTGAGTGTTTGTATTCCAAATGGAATACTGGCCACATATCTGGACCAACCTCAAAAAAAATTAACGGAACAGACAACCATGTCCTTAGCTTTCATTATGTACTAATACTTTGGTATAAATATGCCGATAAGCTATGATTTTTCGTATACAAAAATGATAAAATTCTAGACAGGATAAGTCAGGATCCTGGAAAAATGGTGACATGTGGGCGACTAGAGTTTGTTTTGTGTTGTAGCTCTTGTGGTCCTCTATCACCTCCAATGGCCATAACCCTTAAAAGTTGGATTTTTAATACAGAAATATGGATTGTAGTAAAGTTTCATATATGGAATTTGGGGAATTTTCCATTAAGTTGAATGCGTCTAATTAACCAGAATACTGTTGCACATTTATACCAGTACAAGTCCATAACATGAGAGAAAGACAAAAAATGTTAATCTCTTTCTCTGGATTTGCTAAGGTATGAGCAAGTTAAAATTTCATGTTGTTAACATACAAACGTACATGCTATATGTTAACATGCTGTACAGACATACTCTTTGTCTGTAAAGAGTTGGTTTGTTTATAAAAATTCTATAGTCTAATTGTTGCTAAGGCGAAAATCTATGAAACGTTTTAAACGGTATGACCATTTTAGATTTCCAAAAATTTTCTTCAGCAGGGGATAGAAGAGATTGGTGAAGACAGAGAGGTACTGGTTCAAAAACGAAATAAGGTTAATTGTTTATTTTACAATAAAATTTTTATATGTCACTATAAAAACAGTGAACATTTTTATTCAGTATAAAATATATACATCGCAGTAGTCTAGAAACTGATGTAAAATCACAGTTGGTAGATATGCTTTATTATATCATTTTCCTACAAAAATTTTGATCTAGGTCTCTATGGAAATATGTAAAATTGATATGTTGTGTAAAAACATTAAGTTGCGAAACATTAAGAATTAAAAAAATTAATGTAAAATCAAAAAATTTTAATCAATCATGTTTTGAAATGATCCAAGTTAGCTATATTTTTGACGGCTCTCGAGTTTAGAAGAAATGCATGGCGGCTCACTCAATTTAAGTTTGGTTCAATTGATCATATTGAAATATGAGTCACTGTCGAATTTTATGATATTATGAACTTGTGGACCGAGCATTTGACAAATGCATACCGTTGCTGCACGGTAAAATCTTAGCATAGCCAAGCGGATCTAGGTCTGTTATCATCGATAACAAAACATTCTCGGGGTTTAAAAAAGTAGGTGGTAGGAACTAAGATCTGGTGGGTAAATACAATAACGGTATATTTGAGGCCAATGACTACTAAAGCAAAATATTGGCCTCCTCAAGACAAAAACATCGACATATCACTCTTTGAGATCCGACTATATATCTAGAAAATATAATGAAACATGTATTTTGGCAACCCCTACTTTTGGAAAAATTTTTTTTTTTTCGAAATCACCTTGCAACAATATTCGGTGGTGTAAGGCCAAAATTTTTTTCGAGACGCTCTAATGTACATATTTACAATAATCATATTTGTCAAAATTTTTATAATACCTTTTATACAAAAGAAAATGTATATTAATTATGCTATTAACGTAATGATCAAAATCATTACTTTTTAAATGACAAAGATGTGATCAACGCTACAGCGAGAGAGAAATTGTTAATTTGATAGTTCGTCGCCACAACGGTCACCCTGGTTCGAAATGGCCGTTAATTTTTTTTATTGCTCATACCTTAGCAAATCCAGAGAAAGAGATTAACATTTTTTGTCTTTCTCTCATGTTATGGACTTGTACTGGTATAAATATGCAACAGTATTCTGGTTAATTAGACGCAATCAACTTAATGGAAAATTCCCCAAATTCCATATATGAAACTTTACTACAATCCATATTTCTGTATTAAAAATCCAACTGCTAAGGGTTATGGCCATTGGAGGTGATAGAGGACCACAAGAGCTACAAAACAAAACAAACTCTAGTCGCCCACATGTCACCGTTTTCTAGAAATTCATCCTCTAAAGAAATTACAAGTATGAAATTTCACTAAAATCCATATTTCTCCATTAAAAATCCAACTGTTAAGGGTTATGGCCATTGGAGGTGATAGAGGACCACAAGAGCTACAAAACAAAACAAACTCTAGTCGCCCACATGTCACCGTTTTCTAGAAATTCATCCTCTACAGAAATTCCATATATGAAATTTCACTAAAATCCATATTTCTCCATTAAAAATCCAACTGTTAAGGGTTATGGCCATTGGAGGTGATAGAGGACCACAAGAGCTACAAAACAAAACAAACTCTAGTCGCCCACATGTCACCATTTTTCCAGGATCCTGACTTATCCTGTCTAGAATTTTATCATTTTTGTATACGAAAAATCATAGCTTATCGGCATATTTATACCAAAGTATTAGTACATAATGAAAGCTAAGGACATGGTTGTCTGTTCCGTTAATTTTTTTCGAGGTTGGTCCAGAAATGTGGCCAGTATTCCATTTGGAATACAAACACTCAGAATTTTTATGCTTAACAGAGCTATGTTAACATGCTAACAGAGCTCTGTTAACGTAATTGGTTTGTGTCTAGGGTTTATATTTCGAAATTTAACTTCACACAGGTCTAGAAAGAACTGTCAGCCTCAACATTTCATATGCATCGGAATTAGATGATGCAGTTGAAACTTTTAACAATTTAATTCATGAAGCTGGATTTCTATCTACACCATCAGTAGAAACCCGAATGATAAACGAATGCTTAATAGGGCCACAAAGGATCTTAAACTTCGGCTGACTGAAATAAAGAATAAACAGATTGAAAATTTTGTTAGTAATCTCAACGTTACAAGATATGATGAACATTACCTGTGGAATGCCACCAAATATTTAAAGCGTCCAATCAAGAAAAATACACCTATAAGAGACGAAAATGGTTTATGGTGCAGAACAGATCGAAGCAACGCTGAAGCATATGCATTAAATTTATCAAAAACATTTCAGCCACATGAAATAAATGATTGTTCTTCTACAAAAGAAATCAACGACTTTCTTGATAGTCCATGTCCAGTAGACTGGCCAATAACACACATTTCACCAAATGAAGTACGGGAGGAGATTGCTAAAATTAATTGTAAAAAATCACCACGATACGACTCTGTTGATGGAAAAGTAATCCAAGCTTTGCCTAAGAAAGCCGTTATATTTCTTACGCTTATATTTAATTCAATTTTGAGGCTTAATCATTTTCCTTCGCAATGGAAATGGTAATGGTACCTAAACCTGGAAAGCCAGAAAATGTTGTAACATCATATCGCTCGATAAGTTTGCTAGTCACATTCTCCAAAATATTTGAAAGGATATTTCTGAAAAGAATGTTACCTATACTAGCAAAAGAAAATATAATACCAGAGTGCCAATTCGGGTTTAGACAAAGGCATGGCACACCTGAATAATGCCATCGTATAGTAAATTTTATACGGGAATCCTTGGAAAACAAAAGATATTGCTCAGGTGTATTTTTGGATGTACAACAAGCATTTGATAAGGTCTGGCATGCAGGCCTACTATATAAGTTTAAAAAACTACTTCCAACACAATTTTACCTAGTACTAAAATCTTATATCAGCGAAAGGTATTACTATGTTAAGGTCCACAGATTTTTCTGGAATTTACAGCGTCAAGGCCGGTGTCCCTCAGGGTAGTGTGCTAGGCCCAATTTTATACACTATTTTTACTTCGGATATGCCTCTAATAAACAACGTTTTAGTTGCAACCTACGCTGATGATACAGCGCTATTAGCTGCTGACACAAACTCGGACGTTGCATCAATATATCTTCAAAGAGAGCTTGATGAAATAGGAATTTGGTTAAATAAATGGAAGATAAAAGTCAACAACGAAAAATCTTTACACGTAACGTTTACTTTGCGTCATGGAAACTGCTCACGTGTATCAATTAACAACAGTGATATTCCGCAATCTTACACAGTAAAATATTTAGGCCTAAACATCGATCGCAGGCTTATATTTATTTATTTATTTAAATGTTTCAGTCTATGGTCACAAAACCTTCCAGACTATGACTAACATGAGAACTTAAAAACTAGTAGTTATAAAACAAATGTTGAATAAAAAATTATATATTACAATATACATTACAAAAAACAAAAACAATGAGATTACATTACAAATTATAGTAATTATATTATTAGACTAGAAATAAGAAGTTTAAATTGCATTTTGTCCGTGCTGAATTCAATAAAAGAATTATCCCGTCTTTGCAGATTAACATTGATTTTATTAAGGTTAGCAAAAGCACGAGTTAGAGTGCCATTACGAGCATAATTAGTTCGATGAAAAGGTACCTCAAAGAGCCTAGCCAACCTAAGATTCCTACGTGGAAAATAAAACGGTACACGGAAAAACCACATTAATGCTAAGAAGCAGCGTCTTAGCTTGAAATTCAAGCGCCTATTTTGGTTACTAGGTCCTAAATCAAAACTAAGTCTCGAGAATAAGATAATTTTATACAAAGTAATGTTAAAACCAGTGTGGACATATGGTATACAGCTGTGGGGAACGGCCAGCAATTCTAACATTGAAATTTTACAGAGGTTCCAGTCGAAAACATTGAGGTACTTAGTTAATGCTCCATGGTTTGTATCGAACAAAACAATTCATGATGACTTATCAATTCCGATGGTTAAAGAAGAAGTTAGAAAATATAGCGAAAATTACTTGGAGAGGCTGAGTAATCATTGTAACCCATTGGCAATAATGCTATTAGATGAAACAAATGAAGTAAGAAGACTAAAAAGGATCCACATATTAGACTTGCCATTTCGTACTTAATTAATTACACATAAATTTGGTGTACATACATACATATATGTAAATATTAATATAGATAAAATTTTAAGATTTTTGAATACAATGTATATATTATAAATTTTTGAAAGAACTTTAACAAAATTTTTTTTTTGTATATTGTTGTTCTTATTGAAGTTCAATAATGAATGTTATTCTTTATTTTAAAAAATTTACTTATTATCCGTGGATAGATTGTAAATAAAATGAATTAAAAAAAAAATTATGTAATCAATTCCTTATTTTCCCGCTGTGATATTTTGATGAATGTTAGGTAACTTCGCAATTCCAAGCGAAAATATTTTCAAATTGGCTATGTAAGAAACAGAGATGTGTATGTGTTTAGGATTTTCGTCACGCATATCCTTATAAACAATCAACTTAAAATTCTTACGAAAATCAATTTTTTTCACAAACGTTCTGGCAGAACATTAGCTTAAATATTCACAATCACGTGCGCTCGTTGAAAAACATTTATATGTATTATAACTGTTATTAATTTCGATAGAGATATTTTATTGTCCAAACTTTATAAATATGGAATCGAAAATAAAGAATTGAACTGGTTTAGATCATACCTAACAAATAGAAAACAAATAACCAAAGCAATTTACATTATTTTTGACACTGTGAACAATAAATACGAAGTACCTCAGGGATCAATTCTTGACACTCTTTTGTTTATCATATATACATATAAATGACGTACCTTATATACTAGAGAAATGTGAAATAGTGCTATACGCGGATGATACCCCAATATTTAGTGAATCTGAAACATGAACAGTGGCACAGAAAATTAATGTATGACATGATAAATGTAAATAATTGGTTAAAAATTAATAAGTTAAAACTAAATGAAAATAAAACACAAATATTAGAAATAAACATGAATAGTGAAATAGCCTTTGAAATTAATAACAAAATAATTGAGAAAGTTGAAAACATAAAATAATTAGTTATCAGTCGCTGTCTGGCAGTTGCCGCATTGTTTTCTGCTCTTATTTTGAGTGTGTAATCTTAGTGTTTTTGCGATTTTGTTTGTTATTTTGATCTCTCTGAGAAATAACAAATTTTTTTTATACTATACATACATTTTTCCTGGTTGGGAATAAATTTTGGTCCGCGTTTGTTTTTCATAAATACAGTTGTAATTTTGAGGGTTGCTACGCCATGAATGGGGTTTATCCCCCAAATCACAATCGGTTCAGGGAACTGGGTTCCTTGGGCGAGAAAAACAAAGGTAATAAAAGTAAACGCCCACGCCCCGAGGATTTCATTCCGTTACCGGAAGTTTCTAGTAACGAACAGCATCTTCCGAGATACCTAGTTGCGTCCACAATACCAACAACACCAGAAATTGAAGCTCGTCCACTTTCATCATACAACGTATTTCAAGTTGAACGTGGACTAAATTATATTAGCAAAGAACGATTGGAAGTAACGGAGATGAGAAGTGGCGACCTCTTGATCAAAGTAAAAGCAAACTATATTGACTGTATCCCGGTTAAAATCATACTCCACAAAACATTGAATACCATCCAAGGTCGCATATTTTCCAGAAAAATAATCTGTATCAGTGAGGAAGAGCTCCTAGATTCTCTTAAACCACAGAAAGGCGTTGAAGTAAGGAAAATTATGAAATTCGAAGGAAATGAAATGAAACCAACTGGTGCAGCAGTTTTGATATTTGATCTCATATATCGCCCAGAAAATCTTAAACTTGGTTGGGAGAGGGTCCCAGTCAATGAGTATATCCCAAATCCAATGAAGTGTCAAAACTGTCAGAAACTGGGTCATACAAAGAAACGTTGTCGAAATGTAGAGATATGCAAGGAATGCGGAACACCAACACCACATAACCCATGTGCACGTAAGTATTGTGTCAACTGTCAACTAGAGTCCCATACATCAAATGACCCAAACTGTCCAACATTCTGGAAGCATAAGTCAGTAAACTATCTCAGAATATCAAGAAGATGCACAAATCGAGAAGCTTGGGAAATTTTTAACAACAACCCAACACTTAACACCCTAAAGCCCATAAATAAAATTGTAAAAAATACACAAACCTACGCACAAATATTGGCTGCACAACCATCAAAAAATGTGCCGATGACAACCAAAATAAGCCAAAAGAACAAGAAAGATGATGTAATACCAGAAATCATCACCAATACCAACAAACACATAAATCCTCTCACGATAGAACCTTCCAAAATTGCAACAGAATTGTCTTTTAACAACACATCTATTTTATCTATCTCTGCCTCTTTAACAGAAAACAGTTATTTTATTCCAACAACACAAATAACAACAGATATATGTAGGCCAATCACAAATCAAGATAATATAGGAATACAAGAAAGTTATACAACCAACAACATGATGCAAACTCAAACCCAAATAGCAACAACGAATAATAGTCAAGAAGATCAAGAAACACTCAAAAATTTTAAGTTGTCTAAAATGCATATGAATGCACAAAACAAAACACTCTACACAACTGATGACACCAGCACATTTAAATATCATTGTCATGAGAATGACTCAATTTTCAGTGATGAAGATGCAGCAGTTTTTGATACTCACTTTAATATAGATAAAAACGTTACTGAAGATATTATTATTGATGATGGTAACTGATGGTTTAGGTTTGACTTCACCATCTAGAGAAAACACAAATGACAAATCACCAACATCTAAATTGTATAAATCTTTTCCGGAACTAAATGTAATAATAACACCTAACACCTTAAAGGAAGTAAGAAAGGCCAACAACGCATTGGGAAAAAAATAATTTTTTTATTTTTAATGAATATCGAGCTTAATATTTTGCAGTGGAACATACAGGGTTTTATAAACCACAAATACGCACTTGAACTTCTAATTGCATCACATAAACCGAATATAATAGCCCTACAAGAAACGCATATCACTGGAAGGAACAGACATTTGCTTCATGTACCTGGATATAAGGTGTATCACCATAACAAGGATTACACTTACGCAAAATCCGGTATTGCACTCCTAGTTAGAAGCAACATAGATGTAACGCAGCATTTGACATCAGCTGCCGAGCTCCTTTTTCAGACAATAATAATTCAATCAAATATGAAAATTTGCATAACCAACATATACAGGGAATGCGACGTAAAATTGACAACATCTATGGTGGACAGTATCTTCCCAGCAGATGGGAGACTTGAATTCACAGAATATTTTATGGGGATCGGGTACTAACTCTACTAGTGAGAAAATTTGGGAAAATTTTGCAGATGACAGGAACTTGGTGATTCTTAACGATGGGTCGCCAACGTTGTTCAACACCAGAAACACTCTCACTGCCGTCGATGTTACAATGGCAAGCGTTGATTTAGCACCTACACTCGTATGGAATATTTTACCTATACCCGAAGTTAACGATCATTTTCCAATAAGGGTTACAAACAACACAGATAATATAAAAAAAATATTCATGCCTAGATTTAATGACGTCAAAGCAAATTGGCCGCTTTTTGCTGATAAAGTGTCTTTACTGAGTGACCAATTCCCACCATCACCAAACATAAACAGAGAAGCGGCTCAAATCAAACGTATTATTAGAAAATCGGCAAATGAGAGCATACCGTTGAGTAGAAGGCCTGTAAAAAAAAATAACCCTATTTGGTTTAACTCCCATATTGCAAAACTAATTCGATTAAGACAGATAGCATGGAGAAATTTTAAGAGATGTCGCAACCAGTCCAACTGCTTGGATTACAGAAGAATATGCGCTAAAGTCAAAAGGGAATGTAAAGTTGCAAAAAAGAAAACCTGGGATAATTTTTTAAACTCCTTAAATCCAACAATGGACATTCGTTACTTGTGGAAAAAGGTTAATAATTTAAGGTCTGATAAGATGAATAATTTTCCCCCAATATGCGTCGACAACAGCAGTTTTTCACATCCCCGGGAAATTGCTGGGAAATTTGCTGAGTACTGGACTTCAATTAGCTCTGACAGTACACTCCATCCGGACATAGTGGCATCAAAGAGAAATTTATGTATTGAAAAACTTACACAGTGTAATGAGGAACAAGAGTTCTGGTCTTTTGAAATAAGTGTTTCTGAGCTCGACAAAATTATGGTGACATTGAAAGGTTCAACACCTGCTCAAGACAAAATAACGTATTCAATGATAAAGAATCTTCCTTCCAAATTTAAACATCGATTGTGTGGATTGTATAACAACATATTGACAAAGAGCATTTTTCCCCAGGATTGGAAGGTTGCTATTTTGGCACCAATCCCTAAGCCCGGAAAGGATCCTAGCCGACTAGATGGATATCGTCCTATATCATTGTTACCAGTTCTTTCAAAAATTTTGGCGAAAAGAGTTTGGAGAGCAGCAGAATTTCACTTGTCAACAATACAGCACGCTTTCATACCTAGACACGGTGTTCATAGTATATGTCATCAGATGGAGGAAGTTCTGCGCAGTAACCTGAAGAATCACATTCATAGCTTGGTAATTTCAGAAGACGTGGAAAAGGCCTTTGACAGGGTTGTACTTACTTTTATAATACATGAAATGAATGAGTGGGGAATGCCCAAAAATATTATGGAATTAATCAGATCCTTTCTTTCCAATCGTAGAGTTACTGTCAGAATAGATGGATATTTTTCGGGATATCATGTTATTGAGAATGGGGTCCCACAGGGTTCACCATTGTCTGTGGCTTTGTATACAATTTACGCAAACTCTTTGGCAAAGGCTATTGGGGCGGTTCCGGGCATGGCCTATGTTGGTGTTTATTCGGACAACATCTTTGCTATTGCTGCAGGAGAACATATCGAGGTTGTCTCTAAATTGAAAAATCTAGATGAAGTTATACACCAATGGGCAAACTCCAGAGGCGCCGTTGTACCTGTTGGAAAGGGTGAGATTCTGCACGTTTGCAGAAAGCGGGAATGTATGATTGACAAAGTTAACATCAGAGGTATTGAAATACCCATTGCAAATCAGATGAGAATTTTGGGCGTTTTGTTTACGAGAAATTTGTTATGGAATGCTCAGGTCAAGTATTTGTCAGGAAAACTTAGCAAAATAAACAATCTTCTGAAACTGATATGTTCTCGTAACAAAGGCCCTCATTTTAACACTGCTCTTGGAATATGTCAGTCGCTACTGACTGGCACGCTGTTGCACTGTATAACAATTTACGGATGGACGTCAAAGAAAAACAGAACGTTGGACACTGCTATGAATAACTGTTACAGAACTGCATCTGGGCTATTGCGAACTACTCCTTTGGAGAAACTAAGAAGGGAGGCCGGATATCAAAATTTTCAATTTTTATTGGAAAAGACTGCTGTCAACATGGCATCGAGGGCAATAACAATCCCTTCCAATGGGCTCCATGAAGTTTTTTGGAGCCACATTGGTCCCAATGATATACGTTTATCTTCTGCTATTAAGGAAATTGTAATGTTACTTGGAAAACATTGCATTTCATTACCAGAGAAGCCTAACTTGATGGCTCATCAATCTAGCTGTGCTATGACAGATATGAGTCTAAGTGTTCATTGCAAAAACAATGTGAACCCTATTTTGTTCAAAAAGAGTTTGCAGGATAAATTGACTTCATTCAGTCCTGAAATGGTAATCTACACCGACGGTTCTTTCAACAATGGCGTAACAACATACTCAGTTATTCAACAAATGGGGCTATCACAATTTACTGATGTTTGTAGAGCAAGATTACCTGATGAGTCAGGTGTTTTTTCGGCAGAATTGGGTGCCATTAAAGCTGCAATTTCATATGCCATCCAAAAAAAAAAGGTCAAAACAATTATTTGTACTGATAGTCTCAGTGCTACCAGAACTTTAGCAAAAAATCAAAATGGAAAGTATAACAATGTCATCAAGTTACCATATGGAAACCCGAAGATATTAATATTATGGATTCCATCACATATTGGTATCGAAGGGAACGAATACGCTGATAAGTCAGCAAAGGAGGCACAGAGTTTACTCGAAATAACAGACATTCCATGCATTTCAAATGTTATTTCAAACCAATTCCGTAGTGTGCTAAAACAAATTCATCCTATCCAACAAAGACCCAGATACAATACTGGCTTTACCAGAAGCGACTGTGTGATGCTGAGTCGATTGAGAGTTGGCAAAGCACTTTTTAATACTCAACACTATTTCGACCGGACTGATCCGCCAAAATGCTCTCATTGCAATGTTCTGTTATCCGTGGTACACATTTTAACGGAATATCCAGTATCCAGGATTGGTGAACACTTGGAGGAAGTAACAGACTGCACAACTGTGGCGAATTTAGCACCTATCAGACATGGCCTCCAGAGCCATGGTATTCAGGATGTATAGATATAAGTTCGATATTCCTTTTGAAAATTTTTTTCCTTTTGATTATCTTTACTTTTGTAATTTTGAATCTATAGAACAATATCTTTTTTGTTCATACTTTTGGATATAGTATGTATATATGTATATTTATTGCATATTTATTAGTTTATTTTTTTTCTTTTTCTCTTTTGAATTTTTTTAACAATTATAATTTCTGTCTTTTGCGCGCATATGGTCTAGTTACCCGGCGCCTTGTGTATACTTTTGAAATTAATTTTTAAGGTATATTGTTATAAATAAATAAATAAATAAAATAATTAGGATTCGTAATAGACAGAAACTTGAACCTTAAAGATAATTTAAATTCCATATGCAAGTAAATTGGAAAAAATTGGCTTTTTTAAAAGAATAAGAAATAAAGTATCAACAATTACTGCAATAAATATATATAACACCATAATTAAACCACATTTCGAATTCGGTTCAACAATATATACATGCTACACAGGCTTACAAATAGAGAGACTTCAAAAGCTGCAAAACCGGGCTATGAGATTGATAATTAAATGCAATAGATACCTATACTACAATACAACACATGCTGTCAACCTTACAGTCTTCGGAATGCAAATGATTTTGGGATACATAGAGCAATTAATATCTATTATATAAAGGATTGCAGTTATTTAATCTACTACCTATAAATGTAAAAAATGAAAGAAATATTAATATATTTAAAAGAAACTGTGTGCATTTTGAAAGAAGTAACTTTTATCAGAGCAATTGAAATAACCGACAATTTAATATCATTAAGTTAACAAGAAAGTATATTTAATACTACTAAATAAATAAAAATATATATATTTATTTGTTTCTGTAACTGACTGTACACGACTTATGTCTTCCCATAAGTTGTTAACCGCCTTACAAGGCAGATTTACCAGGTACTCTCACTAGTACAAGAATTAACAACACCAAAAACCACACGTATTTTGTTGGTAGAAAATTTAGAGCTAATGTCAAAATCAAGGAAGAAGAAGCATCATTAACAAGGAAGATTTAAGAAAAAAAAATATTTTATGCGGCTTTTTACAGTATTTTTATTTTTTTATTTTTTTTATTTAATAAAGTTTATTAGTATTCAAAATACTTTTCAATATCCATTTTTAATTTTACAATTTCCATTATATGAGGTTGTTTTTTACAAATTGTACACATTCTCTCTTAAATGTATAATAATTTCGTTCTATTTTTATATATTCTGGCATTCTATTATATAATTTTAGTCCTTTGTAAAATAATGATCTTTGCATCGCTGTTGATGTTGTTCTCTGCAGCCTGAAGTTTTCGGAGTTTCGTAGACCATATGGTTGTACAGTAGTTCAACACGCCCCAAAGAAAATTCAATACACAGCTGCGCTACTGAGAGTACCTGGTAAATCTGCCTTGCTGCCGTACGTTGCTCAGGAATAGCCGTTAATCTCAGATATACCCAGGGTTGGTTATGCTAGTTTTTTTAATGTACGAGGTCTGATCAAAAAATAAATCTTATCTTTACTCAGCGAAGCGACTGGTCGACATACATAGAGGAGAAAATCCTTAAGGCAATGCGAAAAATCTTGCACTAATATAAAATAGTAAATCATAAAAATTAGGCAGGCCGGCTATGCAGAAAATCTTTCCTCAGCGAAGCCACTGTTCGACATACATAGAGGGGAAAATCTTGCAATGCAGAAAATCTTTACTCAGCAAAGCCACTGTTCGACATACATAGAGGAGAAAATTCCTAAGGCAATGCGAAAAATCTTGCACTAATATAAAATAGTAAATCATAAAAATTATTTTAAATACAAATATTTATCATGGCTCGTTGTGGTACGAAATACTATGAGGAAGAAAATCTTAGAGCCCGGCAGGACTAAATTTTTAGTCCACTTTCTTCAAAATTTTAAGTTTTAAGTCCTCTGTAGTGTATTCATTCCATATTAGATATTTATGGTATAGGTGTCAAATAAAAGGTGTTAATGTCTTCTATTAATTTTAGTATAAAATAAAATACCGTAATATAGACCCCTTTCGATTTAACGGTATTATTGTTGTAGGAAAATTTTAGAGAGTAAATTAATATATATTTCCTTATTTATTTCAAAAAATAGTTTATTGTTATTATAAAAATATTGAGATAACAACTGAGAGTGATCGGACGCTTATTTGATGATAAATATTAAATTAATTTTAAAAAATATCAAGAGTGTATTTTAATAGACAAAAACTATTGCAAATTAAAAAGGATTATTTCCTTAACAGGCTGTCAATAAAAAATAGTCGAATAACACTGTTTGAAATAAAATGTAAATAAACAAAAGTATGGTACCTTCATATATATATATATATATATATATATATATATATATATATATATATATATATATATATATATATATATATATAAAAGTGAAGCCGGCATAATGGTTGAATGCAGCAGTTGCAAATCTGCAATACGTGGTGAAACTGGAATTTGCTGCGAAGGAGTGTATAAAAAGGTGTATCACGGCACCAGCAAGTGTGCCGGAATAGACAATTATTCAGCTGGAGTTTTAGCTAAAAATAATTTTGTGCGTTTTGTTCGTGATGATTGTACATATGCAGCTAATATATTATGTAGACATGGCGTTAAAAGAAATTCAAGATGATCTGAAGATAAATAAGTAATACATAATAGAATGCAAAAATGATCTTAATATATCTCTTAAACAAAACGAAAGAGAAATTAAACAATTATTAAAAGCGGTTGAAAGCCGTTATGAAGAAAGAATAAAAAAATAGATAAAATACAAAATGCATGTGAAAATAATGTGCAAGAGATGCAAAAGATGTGTGGCCAGCTAAAAGAAGTAGAAAATAAGAACAAGGAAATGTGTAACCAAATAGAAGAAAATAATAGCAAAATGTGCAATGACATAAAGAAAGTAATTAATGAAACAGGTGTTAAGCAAACAAAAATTTCTTATTCGGATGCTGTAAAGAAAACAACAATGTTGCAAGATCGGAGTAAACAAAGGCCTGTGATAGTAAAGCCAAAAGAAATACAATGTGGTGAAAAAACAAGAGAGGATCTGAATAAAAACGTGGATCCAGCTAATTTAAAGATAACAAATATTGAAAGTAGAAAAAATGGTACTGTGGTAAAACAAACCGATAATGATGTGGAACAAGAAAAGATCAAGAATGCTATTCAAAATGAAATGAGTGAAGAATATGTAGTGAAGGTGGCAAAACCCAAGAATATGAAGATAAACATAACTGACATATCATTTAAATATTCTGAAGAAGTGTTAATTGAGAAATTGAGAAAACAGAATAATTTTTTGAGTGGCACCGCGATTAAGATAATAAAAACATTTGAATATAGAAGGAATAATAGAATAATAATAATAATAATTATTATTATTATTATTATTATTATTATTATTATTATTATTACGGTCTCCAAGACCTAGATACGAATAAAAGCAAAGAAATATGTAACAATATAGAAAAAAACAATGTAAAGATGTGTAACGAAATAAAAAAGTGATAAAAGAGACAAACGAAAAACAGAATAAGTTATCATTTGCAGAGACATTAAAAAGTAATAATCTGTTGCCAGAGAGAAAAAAATCAAGTGCCATTAATAGTAAGACCGAAAGAAAAGCAAAAAATTGGAAAAACAAGAGACGACTTAAATAGAAAGGTAGATCCAATAAATTTAAAAATAACAAGCGTTGAAAATAGGAAAAATGGAACAGTGGTTATACAAAGTGAAAATGTGAGCGAAAGGGAAAAAATTAAAATAGTAGCAATAGAAAATGAAACAAGTGAAAGCTATGAAGTAAGGGTTATAAATAAAACTGTAATGTCTATTGTCGTAACTGACATGAATTTTAAATATGAGGACAATGAAATAATAGAAAAAATTAAAAAACAAAATCAGTTTATGGAAAACAGTAAAATCGAATTAATAAAAATATATGAAATTAAAAGATACAACAAAAAAATGTATAATGCAAAGTTTTCAATTGATAACGAGACATATCCAAAAATCTTAGCAAAGCAAAAAATAAATATCGGATGGGAAAAATGTAGAGTTTTTGATGGTACCGAAGTAACTCAGTGTTTTAAATGCTGAGGATTCAACCATAAATCTAAAGACTGTAGAAGTAATGAAGTGTGTCTAAAATGTCATGAAAGTCATGCAACAAAAGACTGTAATAAAGAATATTTAAATAAATGCATTAACTGTATGAACTCAAACAAAAAGCTAAATTTGGAACTTGATGAAAATCATGCTACAACAAGTAAAGTTTGTCCAGTCTATCAAAATAAACTGAAATTAAAAAAGAGAACAATGGGATTGGTAGATTAACAATTACAGAATTTACAAGGAGTTTACACAAATGTACAAGGACTAATTAACAATTTTAACCAAGTTGAGGCGCTTGCAGATATCGAAAAGTCGGACTTCATAATACTAGCGGAAACACATTTAACGGATAGAGTAGATGATGATGTTTGATGTATTTATTTAGTAGTATTTAAAATACTTTTATAATTTCTTGACAATATAAAATAATGTTTGAAATTTTCATAAAAAGGTACAATGTTTAAAGTTTAATTTTACAACGTTATTAATACAAATGTTGTGACATATTGATTTTTACAAATTGTATACATTTACGATTAAAATTTTTAATATTCTCTTCATTTTTGGCATCTTGTGGTAGCAAGTTGTATAAATTTAGGCCCTTGTAAAATAGTGATCGCTGCATAACATTAGTTGGCACACGCTGTATCCTAAAGTCTTGTGCGTTTCTCAGGTTATATGGTTGTATTTGTCCAACATATTCTAATTGCTCACATAGGTATATAGGCGCGTTTCCCATCTTCATTTTTTGTATAAAATTTAGCGTGTTAAGTTCTAGTCGTTGTTTTATATTTAGCCAATGCAGTGTATTTAACATAAGTTGGATTGATGTGTATCTATTGCATTTCAAAATTGATCGCATCGCCCTATTTTGTAATTTCTGAAGTCTTGATATTTGTGTTTCAGTACAGCATGTATATAATATTGTGGATCCATATTCAAAATGCGGTTTAATTATGACATTGTAAATATTAATTGCGGTTAACGTAGAGACTTTACCTCGGAGTCTCTTAAAAAACCCGATCTTTTTTCCTATTTTCTTACACATATAGTCAATATGCTCTTTAAATTTTAAGTTCGTGTCTATTATAAAACCGAGATATTTTATACTTTTTACTTTTTCTATTTCTATATTATTAATTCTTATTACCAAGTCACTGTTCATGTTTATTTCCATTAATTTAGTTTTGCTTTCATTTAGTTTCAACTTATTCATTTTTAGCCAATCATTCACTTTTGTTAAATCGTGGTTTAGTCTAAACTGACATTGCTCCTCATTTTCAGCTTCCGTAAATATCAGAGTATCGTCCGCATAAAGGACCATTTCACATTTCTCTAATATATTTGGCATGTCGTTTATATAAATCATACATGGGCATACTGCATTACTTTTTTAATGCATTACGTGTTTCAGTAATCAGTAAAAAGTACTGATTACTGAAAAAAAAATCAGTATTCAGTAAATTTTACTGGTTACTGAAAAGAGAAATCAGTATTCAGTAAATTTTACTGATTATTGGAAAAAAAATCAGTATTCAGTAAATTTTACTGGTTACTGAAAAGAGAAATCAGTATTCAGTAAATTTTACTGATTATTGAAAAAAAAATCAGTATTCAGTAAATTTTACTGGTTACTGAAAAGAGAAATCAGTATTCAGTAAATTTTACTGATTATTGGAAAAAAAATCAGTATTCAGTAAATTTTACTGGTTACTGAAAAGAGAAATCAGTATTCAGTAAATTTTACTGATTATTGGAAAAAAAATCAGTATTCAGTAAATTTTACTGATTATTGAAAAAAATCAGTATTCAGTAAAAAGTACTGATTGCTGAAAAAGGAAATCAGTATTCAGTAAAAAGTACTGATTGCTGAAAATAAGATCAGAATTCAGTAAATTTTACTGATTTGTGTAAAAAAATGCAGTAATCAGTAAATGGCTGATAGTAGATACTTTGTGTGAAAAATAACATAATCAGGTGTGTGATGAATTTCGACTGATTTCAAAAGTAATTTGTTTGTCGAAATCTTCAAGGCTGTGATAAAAACATTATTACATAAAAATGTTCTAAGATATTAAAAGAAGACACTATATTTAACTTAGAAAAAGTTGAATACGTCTGTATGACTGCTGATGTGTGGTCCAGTGGGAAAAAATCATTTTGAGGCTACACATGCCATTGGCTTAATGCAAATAATTTAGGGAGGAAATCAGCAGCACTAGCCTGTCGTCGATTTAAAGGAACCCATTCTTTTGATCGCATCACGAAGTTGATATGCGCAATCAATAATGAATTTAAAATACCTACTGACAAAATTTGTTTATACAATAACTGACAATGGATCTAATTTTATTAAAGCTTTTAAAGCCATTTTTATCGGAGTTTCGTTTTTTTTTTAGTTATGCCACTATTCATGTAAGTGAGCAATCAGTACATATCATTTTCAACACACAAAGTATCTACTATCAGCCATTTACTGATTACTGTATTTTTTTTACACAAATCAGTAAAATTTACTGAATTCTGATCTTATTTTCAGCAATCAGTACTTTTTACTGAATACTGATTTTTTTCAATAATCAGTAAAATTTACTGAATACTGATTTCTCTTTTCAGTAGCCAGTAAAATTTACTGAAAACTGATTTTTTTTCCAATAATCAGTAAAATTTACTGAATACTGATTTCTATTTTCAGTAACCAGTAAAATTTACTGGATACTGATTTTTTTTTCAGTAATCAGTAAAATTTACTGAATACTGATTTCTATTTTCAGTAACCAGTAAAATTTACTGAATACTGATTTTTTTTTCAGTAATCAGTAAAATTTACTGAATACTGATTTCTCTTTTCAGTAACCAGTAAAATTTACTGAATACTGATTTTTTTTCCAATAATCAGTAAAATTTACTGAATACTGATTTCTCTTTTCAGTAACCAGTAAAATTTACTGGATACTGATTTTTTTTTCCAGTAATCAGTAAAAAAAGAAAATACTGAAAAAGTACTGGTACTGAAAAATGCCCATCTATGATATAAATTATGAAGCAGAAATACAACTAGAAGGGTACAATCTATATGTAACATTATCCAATTCTTCAAGAACGGGTGGCACAATTATATACTTTAATAAGGATTGGCAGGTGAATTTTATATGTGAAAAGGTGCAAAATTTGAAATATTGGATTAGCGCGTATAGCATTAAGGTAAAAAATACGTCAATCATATTCGCAGCAGTATATCGATCACCAAGAAGTCAGGATTCAGAATTTTATGAAGTATTTGAACAAACAATAGAAGAAATATGTGATAAGAGCACGGACATAATTATTGCTGGTGATTTTAATGTGGATTGGGCAAAAGAAAGTTTTTATAAAAACAAATTACAACAGATCATAAATGATAATGGGCTAATGCAAATAACATCTGATTACACAAGAGTTATGCGAGACTCAAAAACAATAATTGATTATGTTATAACAAACAATTTCAATGTTAGTGTAAATAATAGCAGAATAAACAAAATATCAGATCATGAAATAATAGAAATATGTATAAAAAATAGTTTGAATAAAAACCATGACAACAAGAAACAGTTAGCCATTTTTAGATATGATAAACAAAAATTTAGAAGAGAAATTAGTGAGGTATTGAAATTTGATGAAAACATGGAATTAAATGAGAATGTCAACAATTAAAAAACTTACGGTGAGAAAAACTATTCGAGAAAAAAACTATGTAAATAAGTGGTTTAACAGGCAATTACGAAAACTAAAAAAGGATAAAATTGAAAAATACAACATAGCAAAACTTGAAAATACTAGTATAGCCTGGAATAACTATAAAATAGTCAGAAATATTTACAAAATCAAACTAGAAAATGAAAAGAATAGATATATTAATAAAAAAATTTGCAACACCAAAGATCAAAAACAAATGTGGAATAACATAAAAGCTTTAGTCCTAAAAAGGAATAAACCTGTGATAAAAAATGTGATATTTAACAATGTAGAATATAATAATAATGTCGATATAGCTAACCAATTCAATAAATATTTTGTAAATAGTATTAAAGAAATTAGAGAAAATATAGAACATGTGCAATACGTTAATAAGATAAATGTGATAAATAGTCGATTTAGTTTTCGTGCAATAAACATTACAGAACTTAAAATTATTTGTAAAGCCATGAAGAAAAAGCCAGATTTTAATAACCTAAATATAAGTCTAATATTTGATAACTGGCAAGTATTTGGAAATATAATGTTGGAAATAATAAATTCATCTTTAAATACGGGAGTTTTTCCAGAAAATTGGAAAGTATCGATGATTACTCCAATTGAAAAAATAGCAAAGACAAATAAATGTGAAGAATTTCGTCCAATAAACACCTTAAAACTATGTGAAAAGATACTAGAAAAAATCGTTAAGCAACAACTTGAAGAATACATGGAAATAAACAATTTATTATCGAAGTATCAATCTGGTTTCCGGAAAAATTATTCGTGTGAATCTACTATGAATTACGTTATAAATAGATGGAAAAATATTAACAGAAATAAAAAGTTAATGGCGATTTTCCTAGATTTTAAGAGAGCTTTTGAAACTATTGATAGAGATATATTGCTGTGTAAAATGTATCAATATGGAATACAAAATAAGGAACTGAATTGGTTTTATTATATTTATCAAATAGAAAACAGACAACTAAAGTAAACAACATTATTTCAGATAATATAAACAATGATTATGGAGTACCGCAAGGGTCGGTCCTGGGAGCTCTTTTATTTATCATATACATAAATGATTTACCAAATGTACTAGAGAAATGTGAAATAGTGTTGTATGCTGATGATACTCTGATATGTCAACAATAACTGCAATAAACATATATAATACCATAATTAAGCCACATTTCGAATTCGGATCTAATATTTTCTACACATGTTGTACTAATATGCAATTAGATAGGCTACAAAAGCTACAGAATAAAGCTATGAGATCAATAATCAGATGCAACAGATATAGCCCAATCCAACATATGCTAGATACATTAAAATGGCTAAACATCAGGCAAAGACTACAACTTAATACGCTTACATATATTTACAAAATAAAAAATGGGAACGCTCCGGAATATCTAACGGACCTATAGTCTTCGAAATGCGAATGATTTTAGATTACATAGAGCAACTAATAACGCAATGAAGAGATGCTTGTTTTACAAAGGACTACAAATATTTAATGCACTACCAATCAATGTTAAAAATGAACAAAATATTAATATATTCAGAAGAAACTGTATTAAAAATAATACTTATCAGAATAATGAATATAGTAGTAATGTAATTTAATAAGATACACTGATCACTTAATGTAATTATTGGAAATTAAAAAGTATTTTAAATACTACTAAATAAATAAATAAATAAAATAAAACAATAATAATAATAATAATAATAATAATAATAAAAATAATAATAATTTACAATGTTTTCTTACATATGATATTTACAATTCTCAGTCTATGATAAATAATGTTTTACTATTTACAATTTTCAGTCTATGATAAATAATGTTTTACAATGAGTTCTTATGTGTGTGAAGATAAATATGCCGATTTAAATATGTTTGACGTAAGAGCTTACGTCGTGACATATTTAACTCAAAGTTAAATATGTTTTTAAGTGCCATTACTGACATATTTAGCTATACGTCATATATTTTTTACATCATATTAGATTTTCGGACCTACGCTACCCGAAAAACCATCCAATATTTCTCAATTTTATTTGTGAAATATTTTATTAAAATATCAAAACCGACTTAGTGATTTTTTCACTCATCTTGGATAGATTTTGGCCATTTCTGGCCAAATCCTTATTTGTCACTCATATTCATCTTATTTCGTTTTTAGCTATGGACCTACGCTACGCGAAAAACCATTCCCTATTTCTCAATTGTATTTGTGAAATTTTTAATTAAAATATCAAAATCGACTTAGTGATTTTTTCAGCGATCTTGGATAGATTTTGGCCATTTCTGGCCAAATCCTTATTTGTCACTCATATTCATCTTATTTCGTTTTTAGCCATGGACCTACGCTACCCGAAAAACCATCCTCTATTTCTCAATTGTATTTGTGAAATTTTTTATTAAAATATCAAAATCGACTTAGTGATTTTTTCAGCGATCTTGGATAGATTTTGGCCATTTCTGGCCAAATCCTTATTTGTCACTCATATTCATCTTATTTCGTTTTTAGCTATGGACCTACGCTACCCGAAAAACCATCCTCTATTTCTCAATTGTATTTGTGAAATTTTTTATTAAAATATCAAAATCGACTTAGTGATTTTTTCAGCGATCTTGGATAGATTTTGGCCATTTCTGGCCAAATCCTTATTTGTCACTCATATTCATCATATTTCGTTTTTAGCTATGGACCTACGCTACCCGAAAAACCATCCCCTATTTCTCAATTGTATTTGTGAAATTTTTTATTAAAATATCAAAATCGACTTAGTGATTTTTTCAGCGATCTTGGATAGATTTTGGCCATTTCTGGCCAAATCCTCATTTGTCACTCATATTCATCTTATTTCGTTTTTAGCTATGGACCTACGCTACCCGAAAAACCATCCCCTATTTCTCAAGTATATTTGTGAAATTTTTTATTAAAATATCAAAATCGACTTAGTGATTTTTTCAGCGATCTTGGATAGATTTTGGCCATTTCTGGCCAAATCCTTATTTGTCACTCATTTTCAACTTATTTCGTTTTTAGCTAGGGACCTACGCTACCCGAAAAACCATCCCCTATTTCTCAATTGTATTTGTGAAATTTTTTTATTAAAATATCAAAAACGACTTAGTGATTTTTTCGCTCATCTCGGGCAGAAATGTATTAAAAAAATAATAATAATAAAAATAATGAGAATAAATCTGGCTAACCTCTGTGTGTGCCTTGTACACTTTTTGAGTAAAAATCATGTTTCAAAGAAGTAGATAAATCAAAAGATGGTGGACTTTCATTCAAATATCCAATGGGAGATAAATAGTTAACATTTGACCAACTAAAAAGTTTTTGATTTTCATATATGTCCGATATAATTTTATTTTCATGGACGCAAGACTAGTAACTTTGGATTCTTTATATACAAAACTATTTGAATATCTTTTACAATATGATTCAAAATGCTTTCCAATACAGTTACGTAAAATTTTTCTTTCAAAAATTTCTATTTCTTTTATAACGGTTGGTGAAACATTAAACCATATAGGAAATCCATATAGAATTATTGGCTTAAAGCTAGTTTTGTAAAGTAAAACCTTAGAATTTACCGGTAAATGCTTATTACGAAGTATTTTAGAAAATGAACCTAATATTCTATAATCCTTTGACAACACCAACCTAGCATGGTTATTAAGGGCCCGATTATGGTTTACAACACAAAAATGTTGTGTTGTTTTAGTTACAACACAACACTAACCCTTTTTGCGATTATGGTTTACAACAGCTAGCTGTTGTGTATGTCACAGGGTTGTAATGTAATTGTAGTAGATATTTCCATAAAAAAGCATACCTGCGCGCCAACAAATGTCAAGGTAAAAAATTGAATAAACGTATTTTTCGTCTGAAATACATATATAAAACAAAAAGAATTATATATATTAACGATGATTTATATTTTGATGATGAAATTGAAAATAACAAAAATACATACAACACGTATTCGGAAAAATATGCGCGACAAATCCATTAGAGCTTGGTAGCTCTACTGAGTACGTATGATTTTCCTAAAATAACAAATTTTTAAAATGTATTGATTACACATAAATTGTATAGTTTTATAAAATTGTTCCGGATAAACAAAGATGGTTTTTTGTTTTTGTTACAAAAGCTTGACTCTTTTTTAACACCTTCAACCCGCTGCTCTGCCATTCCAAAGGTTTTAAAATTGTGTTGTGCATCCAGGTTTCTTGCTGATGGTAGTTATCAAAGAAGCAGCGGCAATGATTTTAATATTGGAGTTTCACAACCAACTGTTTGCTGCATATTAAATGAAATAGTTAAATTCTTTGAGCGAAAAATTTGCAAGAAGTGGATAAATGCTCGGATGACCGAAGAAGAAAAAAACGTCGTTTTTTCAAAAACCAGATTTCCAGGAGTAGTCGGATGTATAGATGGTACGCACGTACGAATTGTAGCTCCTTCAAAGGAATTACAACATTTGTATTTAAACAGGAAAGGATACTACAGCCTGAATGTCATGATTGTGATTATTGTAATATTCAATTGTATTTATTAAAAACTAAATATTTCTTTTAATAGTTGTGCGATTTCGAAATCTCCTCTTGGTTTTTCGATTGGCTTTTTAATATTGCTAATCGTTCGTCCTCCGCCCCATCGGAATCATGCTGAGTTGCCAAGCCCATTGCAGAACCACTTGGGCTTACTTGTGTTTGCATTGACACAAGTTCCACAGTGCTCTGTTCCAATGGGCTCAAGCTCACTTCAGTAGATGGGCCACCACCAGTACTTTGAAAATTTCTCTTGTTTGAAGCCAATTTTCTTTTCAAATTGACTTTATAGTAAGGTAAAATAAATTATTCAGTAGATCTGCTACTAACTCGTTGCCATTCTTTGGTAGTTTTAATAGGAGGTCCTAAGCTATTTAATTGGTCAGAAAATTGATCCCATTTCTCTTTGAGATACATTTTGCTACATCCAAATGGCAGCTTCCATCGGCCAATCTCTGGATTCATTTTCATAAGATCAACCAGTTTTTCCATTTGTTTTTGATTTGTAATTTTGCTAAGAACAAATAATAACTAATTATTTTTCTGGTTTTTTAGATTTTATATGTTTACTTAAAAATTTTTCTCCATTTTGCGTTTTTAACTTGTAACGCTCGCGAAACAACAGCTAATGAGCTGTTGTACGTTTTTGACAGTACTGACAACACATAAATACACATGTTGTAAACGATAATCGGTGTTGTCAAAGGCAAACAACTTAACATACAACATTACAGACAACAGTTGTAAACCATAATCGCTTTTTCAAAAATACAACATTGAACTAACAACTGTTGTAAACCATAATCGGGCCCTAAATTTCAACAGCTTGTTGAATGTCAATCCAAGATATTTAAAATCATTTTTAAAAGGAATAACTGTATTATTTATGCAAAGCCTCAATTGTTTACTCTCTGGAACAACAAATCCTCTACATTTACCCGAAGCATTCCGTAAACAGATTGCCTCACATTTTGAGATATATAACTTTACACCCCAATTATCATAAAATTTTTTAATAATATCTAAGTGCTCAGAAACTTGTTGTAAGGACAGACGAGGAGATTCACTATGAGATTATACAAGAGAATCATCAGCATATAACAAACTACGAGAATTTATACCAATATGAGAAAAGTCATGCATAAAAATGTTATAAAGATGTGGAGCCAAAATCGAGCCTTGGGGGACACCACAAAGAACATTTCCAAACTCAGAAAACATTTTGTTAAACTGCACTGAGAATTTCCTATTAGTAAAATAACTATTAAATATTTTTACAATAGCAGGGTCAAAACCGATTAGGATCATTTTATAAATAATTCCCCTCTGATAAGCACGATCAAAGGCTTTTTCAACATCAAGTGAAACAGCTACTGTACACTGTTTAACACGAAGCTGACTTACAACGTCATCTTGGAATTTAAATAATGCATCTAAAGTAGAATGACCCTTTTTAAAACCAAATTGCATGTCTGGTATGTAAGGTTTCATTATATCAATATCCATTTTGACCCTTAACATTTGTTCAAATAGTTTCCCAATATTTGAAAGCAATGAAATCGGTCTTAGGTTATTAATATCTGCACTATTAGTCTTTTTTTTATAGGAATAATTTTAGATATCTTCCAATCATTTGGAAAATATGAATTATTAATACAGTGATTAAAAATTATTGTAAGATACTCAAATGCTTTAGGAGGAAGTTTTCGAATAATAAAATTAGAAATGTTATCAAACCCACATGATCTCTTATTATTAATTTGCTTGGAATGTTCTAATAAATTATTAAGACTTACTAACCTGTTACAATTTTGTGTATTAAGGGCTGAAAAATCATTATTAAAAGCAAATAAATTATTGGGAACACTAGCAATAACTTCGTTGATAGATCTTTCAATAAAGGATACATCTCTATTGGGACCTAAATCAGAATAAACTAAAGTAAAGTGATCCTTTAAAATATTTAGTTAATCAACCTCTCCGTCAATAACAACGTCAATTACTGACAATTTATCAATAAAATTTTTTTTCTTGAAACCTATAATTTTATATACTTCCTTATGAGCGTTATGACCAGGTCGAATGTTCTTTAATCTCTCACTGAACATATGAGCTTGCTCAATTTCCATTTGCCGCTTTATAATTATAGAGAGTAACTGAATTTGTTTCGATAACAAAATATAAGCAGCATTGGAACGGTTCCAAGTCCGATGATATAGTTTCTTCAAATTCTATTGCCATTTATATTTAATTTTAAAAAGTTTTCTTAAATTATCAGACACCAGAAACCTTTTACCATTCAATACAACATTTTCAGAATTCACCATAGTAATAAAGTTGGTTGTTGTTGCGAAATCATCTACAAACCTATCAATTTCAGAATTTGATAAATTTCTAGAAGAAACAGGCCAGTGATGAGAAAGTCCCTGAATCATTTCATTTTTAAATTTATCTCAGTTTGTTCTCTTAAAGGAAGTAAAAGTTGAAGGAGGTTTTAACATAAAATCAAAGTTTTGAAAACGAATTTCTAATTTGAGAGGAAAGTGATCAGAGAAAGTTGAAAGACTGTTAATTTTGTAATTTGTATTCGTCGAATCAACCAAATTACTACTTAATAAAAAATGATCAAAAAAAGAACTTCCATTAGGAAAAGATGGAAAAGTATTACAAACTCTGACAAAGTCTAAATAATATTGCTGAAGCCAATTAAAAAACACAATTCCATTTGAATTATTACAAATGTCTCTCCAAGCAACATTTTTCGCATTAAATCCCCACCAATCAATATTCTGTCATAAATGTTGTAAACTGCAGCTATATTACACAGTCCATTAAAAATTTTCGACTGATCGAAATTGCAAGGTAGATAAAATGATCCTAGCAAAATCTTTTTTTTAATCTTATTAATTATAATGTTGCAACTAAGTAATACATAAGGAAACTTAATGTTTGGTAAATAAACTCTAGAGCAATCATAAGAATTCCTCATAACTACTCCTACTCCCTGAGAGCTTTTAAGAATATCCTTCTAAATTTAAATTCTGATTATGTCTTAAATGAGATTCCTGTATAAATGCAACATCAATATCGTTGCATTTTAACAAATTTAACAAATCTAACCTACGACTCACCTCAATGAGTGATCTAACATTAAATGTAACCAAACTTAAACAATTACGGACCACAAGTTGTATTAATTTCATCCATAATACCCATACACTGTTTCTTAGCATCTTCTCTATTCATAGATTTATAATCCCTCATAAATTTTTTAATTTTATCGTCCAATGATATACATAGGTTCAGGTGTATACAATGATTGAGCAATCCTTAAGAAATCTTGAATTAAAGCAGGCATTTTCCTTCGAGAATCATTCCTAACTGGTGGATCATTGTGTATTAAACTAGCAAATGATTTATCCTTTTGAATAAAATTTGACACATTTATCGCACTAGCAACATTACTTAAAATCCTTTTTGTATTTTCATTAGATAAATCTTTAATTTTTTGTTTCATAGAAACATACTCTTTAAAAGCTGAACAACCTCTAAAATTTGCGGGATGACCATGTTTATTGCAGTTAACGCAAAAGGGTATATTTTCCTGATAAGGCACCACTTTACAATCATCCGGAGCATGACTTTCTTCGCACTTGACACATTTAAAAGGCCTATTACAATTTCTAGACAAATGACCCCATTTTTGACAACGCCAACATTGTACTTCCCTCAAATTTGATTTTGGAGACTCCCAAGAAACCCTTTGATTAAGCAAATAACGTAAACTTGTTATATCAGTTACATTCTTACCGAATTTAAGCGTAATTAAAAATAAGTTGGTATCTAAATTGTTTTTTTTTTGGAAAAATTTGTTAAAAATTTAGAAACTGTATCAATAGTATTGGGAACCAAAGAATCAATTTCACTTTTGATGTCGGATAAATCAGTTTTGTGATAAAGACCACGCAATACAACACTAACACGTTTGTATTCCTTAGGATTATATGAATAAGAATCTATTTTTTTTCTCTCTTAAAATATCCATCATCTCTGAATGTGCTACAGCTTCTTTTAAATAGACTTTACTCTTACTTTTGTTTTTGTTAACAGTCTTTTTTTTTTTTAAGTTGTTCGACTAATGATTTAATATTTACGTTAAATAAAAAAAATAGGAGGACAAAACACATTATCTTTAACAGGAGCTACCTTATTAATTCTATTTCCAGGTGTAATGCATTCTTCTTCAATATCTAATTCTCCAAGAATTGAAAATCTATTCTGTGAATTGAGCATAGTAGTCGAGGACTTACTTTTAGTAGAAAATCTTGAAAGATCCACTTGGATATCATTTGGGCTTTTTCTTTTGCAATTCTTAACTTGAGCAGATTTACTTGAATTCTTTTTCTTCATCAATACCAGAAAAATTCGATAAACGATCTTCATAACCATATCCAGCAACATCGTTTATTTTTCCTATGTTATTGCCAATATTTGCCTTAACGCAGTGTGAACAGGGAAAATTTCTATTGCTTCTTAAAGACATTCCATCACAAGAGCAATTAAATTGTTCAAATTTTTATATTTAGCTTTATCAGGTTGTAGTCTTTCCTTCAATACAGGATTGGTATTATCCAGTAATTAAAACAAATCAATAAAGTAAAGTTTTAATTTAAAAAAAATTAATTTATGAAATTTTACAATAAATTATTTTATTATTTAAAAAAACGTCCGTTCTATTTGAAGGTAAAATCAAAAAAACCCATATTTCAGCAATTTCTTGTCAGATAGAAATTTGCAGCATATCGACGCCATTCAATTACCTTTCCATCGATATGCCATTTATCTCGATCGGACTTGTCGGTTGGGCTCAACAAGGGTTTGAGTGGGACCATACACCGAAAAACACAAAAGTACCGTTATATAAAAAACGATACTTAGAAGAAAAAAATTAGAGCGTTTTTCGTGTTCAGGAGGTCCCAATTCACTTATCTAGGCATGTGGTGTTCTTAGTATTTTTTGGCTGTAAACCAGTGTAATTATATCAAGTGCCTCATGATCGGATATTTTGTTTTCATTATTATTCCTCACAGATATGTAACTGTCATTTGTTATTACATAGTCTATTAATGTTTTGCTATTTTCATTAACCCTCGTAAAATTAGTAACGATTTGTTTAAGATCATTATCATTTAGAGCTGCATTTATTCTGTTTTTATATGTTCCATCTTTACTCCAGTCAATGTTAAAATCTCCTGCTATTATTATTTTATAATAATAGCAATTAATGTTCACTGTGAGGGGGGTTTTGATGTTATAAATCTCACGCAATTGGTGTAGTCCTCATGATTAAGGGGAACAAACGATGCCTGATGTGTAGCTTCTGCAATGTATTCTGTGGATATTGGCGTCAACACATCCCAGTTTTGATTAAGGTATGATGTTAATGAATATATTCGATGAACTGAATATGTAATAGGATCGGGCAGCGGGATTTTAAGTTTGACTATAAAACTTTTGTCGTCTTGAAATACTGAGACTTGAGCCGCTTAGTGTACAGTGAAAAACGGCTGCATATTCGTAGTTGTCGATAAAAGTTTCAATACATTGGTTATGGTTTGGCTGTCTAGGATGAACGGGTGTAGCTTGTTCATGTACAATTCGTTTAAAATAGACAACTCTGTAGACTGACGATGATACACTTACAATAGTTGAGCGTTTATTATCGGTAGGAGCTTGTTGATTTCCGATTTTAATTTTAGTGTGGTAATCTCGTCTTTGGTTGCTATTGTGAAGTTACCATAGGACGCACTAGGTTCGCGTAAATTTTTCGCAATGGCGTCAACATCTGTAACGAGTCCTTTAATTGGTGCACTCAGTTTATTGAAGTTTTGCAAAATTTCCTATGGCTTCAATAGCTCTCTTCGATCTGTTCCTTTTAGTTTCAATTGCGGAAAGTGAATAATCATTTTATTGAACAAATTATGTCTTGATAAACATACGAAGCTAAGTATACTTTCGTTTTTAACAAAGTGTATATAAACCAAACAACAATTATTATAAAACAAGTCATAATTCTAACACCTCCACTCGAAATATACTTAGTACATTCCTAAAAATTTACAAAATTTTAATTGTTTGTCTTTTGAAACAGGTTTAGTTAAAAAATCAGCGACTTGGTCATTTGTTGATATTTCTTTAAAATAAACTTGATTTAATATTCTTTTCTCTCGTACATAATGGTGCCGTATATCAATGTGGTTGGTTCTTGGATGATAAACTTCATTTGTGGCTAAATGAATTGCACCTTGATTATCACAATAAATTTCTGTTGGAATATTTTCATTGAACTCCGTATTTAGTTCATTTTCTAACATTCGTAACCACATGATTTCTTGAGTTGCCGCTGATAAAGCCATATATTCTGCTTCGGTTGTAGATAGATCTTCGATCTTCAAGATCATTTCCCCAATCAGAGTCTGAATAAGTAATAATTTCTTTATTAGCATTTGCATGACGAATATCCAGTCGCGTGCATTGAGCAGCAAATAATAAACTTCCAACAGCTTGTTGATACGGAACACTTTTCATTTCCTCATCATAGGCGTGGATATGGGATTGCAATTTTCCATTTCATATCTTTTTAACATATTTCCTATATATTCTTCTTGATCTAATGATATATAGTTTTCAGTCTTATTTATACGCATTCCCAAGCAGCATTTTGCTTCTTTCAAAAATTTTATTTTAAAATGTTTTATAAGATTTGTTTCAAATAACTTACTGAAGGACTCACTATTTGTGAATAAAAGCATGTCATCTACGTAAAAGGTCAAAAAAACTTTCTTATTGTCATTAACTTGATAACAAATGCATGGATCAATTTCAGAACGTTTCATTCCATATTTTAGTCAAACTTCATTCAATTTGTTATTCCAAACGTGACTTGTTTGCTTAAGTCCATATAAAGCCTTCTTTAATTTTAATACGTGTCCATCAGGATGTCAGGTGGTTCAACGTAAACATCTTCAAGTAGCTCACCTTGAAGGAAAGCAGTAACAGCATCCATTTGTTCAATCTTCAAAATTGTATCTTGCTGCTAAAGAAATCAAGTATCGAATGGATATACATATAACGAACTACTGGTGAAAATCTTTCTGCATAATCGATTCCCCTTCGTTGAGTATAGCCTTTAACAACAAGTCGAGTTTTGTACAGAAGCGAATTATCAAGTTCTTTCTTTTTTTTAAACACCCACTTAGTTTGAATAACATTGCACTTATGTGGCTTTGGTATTATTGCCCATGTCTTATTTTCTTCTATTGAAGATATCTCACTTTCTATGGCTTTTTTCTCTTTTGATTTAAGCGCCTCATCAATATTAATAGGTTCATCTTCAGCAGAATAACTTAAGCAATTCCATCTTACTTTTTCCTTTTGAGATAATCTTTCACTTCTTCTAGGCTTAGATTGCCCCACTACGTCTTCATTTAAATTAGAGGATTCTCGCAAAATTTGGTCTAGAGCATCTTTATTTTGATTTTCATTTGATTCAACATTTTCTTCAAAATTTTCAGTTTCTTCGTGTTCTTCAAATCCATCAAATTCCCCCACTTCATTTGCATTTATGGAATTAAATGACAACGAACTCACGTCTGTAGCATCGTCTTCATTAGGACTTATGGGGATGATTTCATTTTCTTCTTGCTTATTTTGGTATCCGAAAAAATAATATTTCTTGCCTTTTGATTCCAACAAATAGAAACCGTTTCTATTTTCATCAAATTTGACGTCTCTTCTCGTTATTACTTCATTTTAATTGACATCATAAATTCGGTAACCTTTGGTATGGATACCATATCCAACAAAAATCCCTATACTGGATTTCGCATCCCACTTTTTACGTTTTTCTTTGGGAATTAAAGAAATTGCTAAGCATCCAAATATTTTAAAGTAACTTACATTTGGTTTTTTGTTTAACCATAATTCTTGAGATGTAACTTTTAATAATTTATGTAGTGATCTGTTGATACCATGTATTGCAGTTTGCAATGCTTCAGCCCAAAATATTTTCGGAAGATCAGCTTCACATAACATATACTTTGCCTTTTCAGTTAATCTTCGATTTACCCGTTCTGCAAAACCATTTTGTTTAGGATTGTATGAAACTGATTTTTGATGTATTATTCCCCATCTTTTCAATGCACATTCAAATGATTTATTTAAATATTCTGTTTCATTGTCACTTCTCAATATTTTGATTTTATTTCCTGTTTGATTTTCTGCCAAATTTTTGAATTCTTGAATTTTTTCAAATACTTCAGATTTATTTTTTTATAAAATAAACAAAAATCTTTCCGGTGTAATCATCCACAAATATCACAAAATATCTATTTTCACCAAGCGATTTAACTTCCATAGGGCCACAAACATCTGAGTGCACAATTTCGAGAATTCTTGACGCTCTATTACCTTCTTTTGGAAACTTTAATTTAACTTGCTTACCTATAGCACAACCTTTACATATATCTTTATTTGAAGACAAAACCTTGAAATCTATACCGATTCCCATGCCGTTTCTAAGTTGTTTAAGGCCTTTATAATGTAAGTGAACAAAACGCTTATGCCATAATTCAATTGAATCATTGTTTTGAACAATATGTGCAACTTGCATTTTTGGTTCACTTAATTTGTACATACCATTTTTACATTTAGCAGTTGCGATTTATGTCAAAAATTACTTTATTACCAGCATTGCATAGTTGACTAACTGATAATAAGTTTTCTGCAACATCAGGAACATATTATACGTTCTTCACTGGTATAACATATTCAAAAAAATAACCACTTAGGTTTGTTTCTACATTACCTCTTGATTTTACTTTCTATGTAGTATCAGCAGCAGTTTTTATTTCACCTTCATATGGATCAAGCTTCATGAAAATATTTTTTTCATTCGTCATATGCGTCGAAGCACACTATCAACGTACCATTTCGATTTTCTAGTTACGTATCTACCACTCAATGCATAAAAAGAATGGGTTTTAAAATTCTTACCCTTTTTAATTGATGGACAGTCAGCTTTAAAATGTCCCAAACCATTACATCCGTAACATCTACGTTCAAATCCGATATCTTTTTATATTTTTTTTTTAAAACCTTCTTACTTGCTAATGCATGCCTTACTCTTTCAACTCGAACATCTTGAAGCAACTTCATTTTTATTGAATCTGCCGTTATTTTGGAACCACAGCTTCCTATTGACATTATCATGGGTCTATAAATTTCTGGCAAACCTTTCAACAACAAACAACCCAACAAAACCAATTGATCCTAAATTTTGAGATGCTGTTACAATTTGTGAGACATAATCCTCAATTGAACAACAATCTCTCAATTGCACCGAACACAGCTTCTGAAGCAAACCAACTTTCCTGTCCAAACCAGAATCTTGAAAAATATCTTTCAATGTTATCCATATCTCAAACGTTTTTTTGCAATCTCGCACATATACATAGAGCGACTTGTCCAAAGCTAAAATAACACGGCATCTTGCTTTTTCATCTTCTTCGGCCTTGTACCCAACCGGCTTAACATCAACGTACTTCCACAGATTCTCCAAACGTAATTGAGTTTCTATAGCAAAACTCCACGTTAGCCTGAACCCACCAGTCCTGATATTGCCAAACATACAAAGCTAAGTATGATTTCGTTTTTAACAAAGTGTGTATAAACCAAACAACAATTATTATAACAGTTCCTTACGAATATGTGCTGCACGTGCTCGTTGGTTCTTCTTATGTTTTTGTTAATGGCTGATGTTTCTTTTACCATTAACAAACACGATTGTTTAAAACTTGCTGTGGCTGTAGCTGTATTTTCTTTTACCAGGCCGCATAGTTGATCAATCTTTTCGTCGTAGTTGTCTGCGATATCTAGAACAGTTGCATAGCCTAACAGTGTAAATTTGGTTAGGATCGTCCAAACATCTTTGTAGAAAACAGCGCTGCCAAGTTTTTCAAATACTACCGGTGTGGCGTTCATTTGTAGATTTCGAAACGGCTGTGATATGCTGCAGCCTTTGGAAAACGCCCAAGTAATAACAGCTACATACATGAAAAGCGGTGAATTTATTTCCAATTTTATATACATATTTATTTTTGGACTACTAAGGTTATCAATTTTATCAAATATATAAAATTTTTATTTTACTATAACAAAATTTATATTTAATTTGTTCACTAATATTTTGCAACAGTTTTTGCTTGTACAATATTCAATTTTTTTTTTCAAATATACTTGACCAACTTTGACTTTATTGGGTATGTTATTAAATTTATCTGTGGTGCTATTTATGTTCTTGACTTAAATTAATTGTAGCTCCTCCAGGTAGTTATGGTTTATCTGGAATTGGAAACCGGTATTATTTGGGGATATGAAATTTGCTTATCCGGATTAAAAATATCTGAAAATTTGTATCAATTAAAATAGGTTTAGTGCTCAAATATTTTTATCTTTTTTTTTAAATTTTTATCTACTATTTAAATATTTGTTAGAACCACAGATATTTGTTACTTTATTTGATTTGTATGTTTCTATAATTTTATGAAATAAAATTATAAAAACATGTATCCATTTCCATTTAGCCATACAACTTCTCACAGTTTTCTCCAGTAAAATTGTAAAAAAATTTATGCTTAGAAGTACCGTTATAGCTAAGAATTCAGCGTTATGAAGACTTTAGGTTATGTATGAATGTTATTTTTTTTTCTGTATATGGGTATATTTTACGTACGATTTCTAACCCAAAACTCTTCATTTCTCCTCGTTAAATAATTTGATTCTGTTGTGAACCTTTTTTATCTTCCCTTTTACTTGAACTGAGGTGGTGACTGGACCATTTATTGATATAATCTCGTATGGTCCATTCCATATACATAAGTATTTAGGTGAGAATTTATTTTTCCTTGTAGCATTTTTTAGTAACACCTTTTGACCCTTTTGAAAAGTAGTGGGATTTACGTTCTTGTCATATGTTTTTTTGAAATTAATTTTGCCTTGTCGAGATTTTGTTTCGCAATTTGATGGGTTTTGTGTAGTTGGTATCGGAGGCGTATTGGGTTATTCGCTGGTGTAGGAGCCCCTTTTAAGTTTGTTGTCATGTCAAACTTGAACCCAAACAAACAATTAAGTGGAGTCAATTTCGTACCTGCGTGTTGTGTATTGTTGTGGACATGTACAGCTTGTCTCAACCACTAATCCTTTCGTCTTTGGCCACGAAATTTCTTAAATATCCCGTTAAGGGACGATGACTACGTTCAAGGCTGCCATTAGCTTGTGGATGGTATGCAGTGATGTGCAATTTTTTAATACCTTATAATTTGCACGTCTGCGCAAATAGTTTGGAAGTAAAGTTAGATCCGTTATCAGTAACCAGAACTTTAGGTATTCTATATCTTGTTATGACTTCCTCATAAAAAACCTTTGCTACTGTAGTTGCCTCTTGATCTGGTAAACCGGCATATTCCATATATTTCGTCAAATCATCTTGGAATGGTAAGATGTACCTATTCCCAGAGTAGGTTTCAGGAAATATTTCAACTATGTCCATATACACTTTATCGAATGGCAGTTGTGGCGTATCTGCACTAATCATTGGCATTTTCGTTAGTTTTGAACTTTTGTTTAATTGGCATTTATGACTTTTTTTAATATATTCATATATGTCTTTCTGCATGTTTTTCCAGCGGTATTGTTGCCTTATCCTCCAATAAGTTTTTTTAATGCCTTGGTGACCTCCTAAGGCAGAGTTATGGAAGTCATCCAAGGTCGTATTTCTTTCCTTTCGGTCGGTAAAGATTTCGACCCTTTTGTCACATACTTTGCTGTCCTTTTCAACATTTTCTGGCGGATTTATGTACACTACTGCTTTATCTTCGTCTTCCTTTGAAGTTTGTAACTTTGTTTCTTCATCCTCCACTCGTGTTTTGCTCCTTCTTTTTACGACCGATATATTTTTACTGTCTGTTGACTGTGGTTTTCTGCTCATTGGTGTTAGCTTTTTCGGGTTTGTACTCTATTTTATAGTCATAGTTTGATAGTTTGTGATGAAATCGAACGAGTCTTGTCGTCGGATCGCTGCCGTTAAAAACACCTTTTAATGCTTTATGATCAGTGAATACTATGAATAGTCTTCCTAGAAAGTATGGGCAAAATTTTTTTGTAACCCATACTATAGCTATAAGTTTTTTTTAGGTTGCGGAATAGTTTTTCTCTGCAGCGTTTAATTTCCGGCTAGCGAATGCAACTCTTCATTGCTTTTCTAGCTGTTCGTTATGCTCTTTTAAGGACATCCCGTAAATAATTATGTCGTCTAGGTAAACAAAGCAGTCAATTCCGTTGAGACCTGTCAGAATGTGGTTCATTATCCTGTAAGCGCAAAAGCCATCCTGTTGAATTCATAATGAGCCCGCCCTGTACTAAAAGCCGTCTTCGCTTTATCTCGATCGTCTATAAGCACCTGGTGGTAGCCGATCGCTAAATCAAAAGTAGAAAAATAACAACAGTTGCCAAGTTGGTCTAGAATATCCTCGATTCTAGGCAACGGAAAAACGTCTTTAACTGTTGCCAGATTCAGTTTCCGAAAGTCCACCAAAACACGCCATCGTTTTTGTCCATTTGGACCTGGTTTTTTAGGCACCACCAACAATGGGGAGTTCCAAGGTGATTTACTTGGAAAAACTACATTTTGCTCTACCATTTTATTGACTTCCTTGTTAATTTCGTCCCTATGAATCTGCGGCAATCTGTATTGCTTTTGGTGAATTGGAGGTTGGTCTACTTTAGTTGGAATTGTATGAGTCAACACAGACGTATGCGTTAGAGGATCACCTTCTAACCGAAAAATGTCATTGTAATGACCACATAGATTTTCAATTGAGATTTTTTCTTCGGTATTTAAATTCTGATCCAACTTTAGTGACGTTAGTAATAATGAAATTCTACTATATGTTGACTTTTGTTGAAAAAAAAATGTTGAAAACTCTACTTTTGTTTTCACTAACTATTTTAAATTGTTTAAAGATACTGACATTAGCTGTAAAATTATTGTCTATAATATAATCTTGCGTAGTGGTATTTAATATTGGTACGTTAATGACACCATCTTCTACGTTTACTTTAGTGTTTGCTATATAAATTCCAGGTTGGATTTCTTGCGCGTTCATGAGGAGCTCACGTAACCCTGTTTTTACATGTATTTGGGCAATTGTCCGTGTTCGAGCCGCTATTTTTGTTTTATATTTTTTATTACTTAAGAAATAATTTAAAGTTTTGAGTAGTGCTTCCATGACAATTTTTGGATACCATTAAATATTTTTAACGTTTTGGATATTGTGTTGATTACCGAGCGATTCCACAGAATATCTCGGCCCAATATGTCATCTGCTGGTATGTCGTTAAGGTTATCTATCACGTGCCATTTCGCTTTGAACATTTTAGATAAGGGTAGTTCTACAGTTACTGAGCCCAGAGTAGTACTATTACCACCAAAAACTCCTTACAGTTCTTTTATTTCTTTTTTATTTAGGTTAGTTTTATTAAGTTTAGTTAAAGAGCTTAATTTTAAGAGACTTGTATCTGCACCTGTATCTACTAAAACCCGTATTTTACAGTTTTTCGATAATGACATTGGTAATTCTATAACAGTGTCACTTTTCTCTAGTAGTTTAAATACAAAAAGTCTACTACTTTTGCTTGCATTTGTGGTACTTTAATGCATTTCAAATTGAAAATAGAAAATAAATGAAGATGTGCAATGCTACTGAGAAATATTAATTTCTCTCATGTTTATTATTATCGGAATTATAGGCTTTTGGATTTGTACGGGCTTTACGGATTACAACACTCTTTTTATTATTGAGTGTGTTTAAATTCCGCATTCTGTCATGTTTCCGATTTATTACCTTTTCATCGGTTTGTTCCTCGCTCTCTGGAAATTCTTGAAAGGGGAACGAAATATTGACTGATTCCGTTGGAACAGATTGCTTTGGTACAACTGTTTGTAAAATGTTTTGCTTAGAACTAATATTTGGGTTAACTTCGCTGCCTATTGCTTCAGTAATTTTCCCTGCTCGTAATGAAGATTTTAAAGTTTCATATGGAATTTCGCATTTAGCTTCTATAGAATTATGGTTAGTTGGGGCGCAGCCTAGTTCGTGTTGCCGGCCCCCAGATCGTTTCCCTCGTTCAATTTATTATAATTTTTTTTACTAAAGCAATTTTCTTCTAGATGCCCTATTCTAGAACACCACCTACATTTCATTTTACATTTATATGTTTTGGTTACGAGAATTTTTAATTTTTGACAGGTGTCCCTTTCATGTCCATAGGAGTTGCAATTTCCGCAATAGGAAGTGTTACGACGCTGCCTACATTCAGCATACGTGTGGTTAGCTTTATTGCAGAAACCAAATTTAATTACGTATTATGGCAAATTAGTTTGTCTTTTAAATGGTTGCGTAGCAGGGGTATTTGTTTGCTCCTGCTGTTGCAACATTAAGTCTCGAAAATAGGTCTGAGTAACCTGTGGTTGAAACTAGGTGTTGTTGGATTTGAGACATTGTGACTTTGCACAAAAAACATGTACCCCCACAACACTGGAAATACAAAATTACTATAATTCCATAATTTTTGTACCACCACAGTACTTCAATAACAAAAATATGACTTTAATTTGCCAATACCACGTTCTCAGTAATCCTTTACCACTGCAACACTATATATACAAAAATTTCATGTTAGTTTCCCAATACCACATATTCAATAATTCTTTATTGTTACAACACTATATATACAAAAATTTTATGTTAGTTTCCCAATACCACATATTCCATAATTCTTTAGTGTTACAACACCGTAAATACAAAAATTTCACTTTAATTTTAAAACGGCTTATTTGTTGTAATTCTGTCACTTATTTATTTATGAAAAAAAGATTTTTGTGCTAAAAAATTTATTCGTTTTATTTAATATATAACATTTAACAAATAATAAAAAATATATAATAAATGTACATGATTTATTTATGTAAAAGAGCAACAGCGATTAGTTAATCGTTAAATTTGGTAAGAATAACTTTAACTTCAACTGTATGTATGTTAAACATAACAATATTGCTGTCTAATTTATTTACTTTATATAATCCTATTTCTCTCGATGAAGTGGGATATTCAAAAAAATCAGTAGTTTCAAGGAAAATGTTACCTTTCAAAATAATATCAGATTTTTCGCTAAAAATTTCTTTAACTACTAAAATATTTCCATTTTCTAGTAAGCATATATTATCAGGATGGGTTCCTGTAATTTTAAACCCATTAACATTTACAGAGAAATAATAAGCTCTTGATTCCGTACTCTTTTTAATATTTCCTACACGGTACTTGGTAGTTCTATTTAAAGGGTATAATAATGGAGGATTATTTTCAATACTATTGCAATGGAATATATGTAGCTTCCTTTGACTCCCAAGACTATTTTCGAAATCAAAAGCAGAAAATTGTGATAAGGGAGCTCTCATGTTAATTACATCATCAGCAATATGAATAATATTATGAATATTCATCGTTTGGGAATTTGGCATTGCTTCAACAAATTTTAGCAGTAACTCTTTTGCAAAATTAGCTTTTAAAACAGCTAATTTCGCTGATAATAACATACGAGATGGAGTGTATAAAAGTAAAAAATGCCTGTATTGATTATAGTTTAATATATTTTTTAGCACTATAGGTCCCGCGTATAAGAGAACGAAATCGTGTGGCTTTCCAATTTCCTATATCTGACAAATCAAAAGCTTTTCGCTGAAATTCTTCCGTTATATCTTTAGATATATTACTAAAGTTGTTTTGTAAATTCACCAAGTTTTCTTCAAATATATATGAAGCTGAATTTTTATATGTTAACTTTTATAGCAAATATTTACTAACTCCCAGATATAGCATGTGCATTTCATCAAGAATAACAAACTTAATTAAATCAAAGTTCTCTATATCTAGCAAAGCATTATTTTCTTTTGTTAAATGATGTTGGGGATCGCTCTTATTTCTAAAATAATCTAGTGTACGTTCGCGGCAGTGTACGGGGGGGCAGTTAATGAAGATCAATAGAAATAATTTAGAAGCGAAAGCGGAAAGCTCTGGAAATGGCGAAATTGAGAATCCATTCCTGAAGAGGCCGGTGATCGCGAGATCGCCCCCTACGGCGGTGAACACGCCGCTCTTATTTCTAAAATAATCTAGTGTACGTTCGCGGCAGTGTACGGGGGGGCAGTTAATGAAGATCAATAGAAATAATTTAGAAGCGAAAGCGGAAAGCTCTGGAAATGGCGAAATTGAGAATCCATTCCTGAAGAGGCCGGTGATCGCGAGATCGCCCCCTACGGCGGTGAACACGCCGCATAGGGTAGGTGTTGGCACCACAGAAGGTGGTCAGGAACCAAAAGGCAAGGTTGAAAAACTAGGAGAGAGGATAGCAAAGCTATTAAACTTTCTCAAGACAAGATCGAATGTCCACAAGGATATAGTATCGATGTCTCGAGAAATACAGGCATTGTATATGCAGGTGGCAGATAAGCTGAGCAGTGGAACTGGTCAGCTCAAGGTGCCCTGCAATAAGCAGACGCAGACAGGGGTTATGGTAAGACCATCTCCCCCTGTCCCTGCAGGTGCGACCCCGAAGCGTAGGAGAGATGAAAGTATTCTTGGGCCAAAGGGGAATAGGGCTAAGAAGAAGAGGAGGGATGCAGTAGATGCTATCAGGAGTAGTGAAGGTAGCTGTGTGGGATCGGCGGCAGCGAATGGTGCTGCTTTGCCGAACCCAGGCACTAAGGAACCTGGGTGGATAAAGGTCCGTCCCAGGGAAGCGAATAGAAATAGGATTAGGAGTAAGCAGGGGTCACGTTCGGATGCCCTGGTTATTAAAACATGTGGGAACGCTTCCTATGCTGAGATTCTCAGGCAAGTGAAGAAGGACCCTAAACTTAGTAATCTGGGGGAGAATGTGAAGGGCATTCGGAAGACTGGGAAGGGTGAGCTGCTACTGGAGCTCACTAAACCCGCTCACCAGAATATAGGTGTGTTCAGGTCGGCGGTGGAAGCGGTACTGGGTGGGACTGCCGAAGTACGGGCACTATCCCAAGAGGTTAGGATTGAAATTAGGGACATAGATGAGGTGACTTCCAAGGAGGACATCTATGACGCCATAGTTAGTAAATCCAACGATTTTAAGGTACTGCAGTTGACTGCAATTAAATCACTGAGGAGAGCGTATGGGGGAACACAAACTGCCACGATTGGCCTGAGTGCTCCTCTAGCTAGACGTCTTCTAGAGATGTCCAAGATACGCATCGGCTAGGTCGTGTGTCGAATACGGGAAAAGATAGCACCGAAGAGGTGCTACAACTGTCTCGATTTTGGACATAGGGCGACGAATTGTAGCGGGCAGGATCTATCCGGAAATTGCTTGCGTTGTGGGGAAGCTGGCCACAAGATTGCAACATGTTCCAACAGACCTTCGTGCATGCTCTGTAGAAAGGGTGGAAGTACTAATGGTGACCATGTCACCGGATGCGTAGTTTGCCCGTACTACAAGAGGGCGCTACAAAAGCTTAGAGGTTAAACACTACTTAATAATCAGGATGCGCATATTACAGCTAAATCTCAATCATTGCCAAGCAGCACAGGAGTTGCTTAGGCAAACCGTACGAGACTTAAAGGTAGACGTTGCTGTACTCAGCGAGCCATATAAGAAGATTGTATCTGCAAATTGGGTTACTGATGATACAGATACAGCGGCTATATGGACTACCGGTTCTTTGATATTGAGGGAGAGGTTATCACCGCAATGTGGGTACACGCGGGCCACTGTTTCCGGCATATGTTTGTACAGCTGTTATGTTCCTCCTAGGTATTCTATTGATGACTTTCGTGTTATTATAGACAACATAGTGATGGACGCTGCAGCCAGGAGTCCTGTTATAATAGCAGGGGATTTCAACGCGTGGGCTGTTGAATGGGGCTGCCCCTTGACAAATGCAAGGGGAAGGATGCTATAAGAGGCCCTTTCTGCGCTAAATGTTGTGCTCTTGAATTCTGGAGATGAGGAAACATTTAGAGGAGGAAATGGTGGTTAAATTATTGATATTACGTTTGCCAGCGATACCATTATAAACCGTGTAAACTGGAGAGTATCTGATGTTTATACTCACAGCGATCACAGTGTCATAATTATGGATATACAGGATGATATACGGCATGTGACTCCCCGTGCACAAGGTTTGTCGGGATGGAAAGTGAATACCTTTGATAAGGATATTTTTGCCATCTGTATGGAAGGTATGGAATTAAATGGTTCAGCTGAGGATATGGCAGAACAATTGGTAAACCATATCACGCGGTCGTGCGATGCATCTATGGTGAGGCGGAAAGGATCCTGAAAGGGGTCACCGGTTTATTGGTGGAATGATGATATTGCCGGCTTGAGGGCGGAGTGTATACGTGCCAGAAGGCAGTATACAAGAACTCGAGGTAGGTTAGAGAATAGTATATATATATATATCCAAAGAATGTTGGACCCGATGAACTGGAAGCACCTCTGCCTGTAAAACCACCATATAACGACGATGGTAACATAATGAGTTTATTTTTTTATGAAACCTATAAACTACTTTAACAATACATTTATTAATTTTACATAATTTAAAAATGAAGTGAAGGAAATGCTGGTGCAGATTTCGGCAGACATTAAAAGTGTGAAAAGAAATCACACCTACGAGATAAGGAAAATTGAAGAAAAAATAAATTTCTATTTTGCTTTTACAAATGACTCAAAATCTTTGTACGAAATTAAAAACATTTTAAACCTTAATGAGCCCTTAAAAACCATGGAGTCCTTTATTTTATTTGAGAAAAAGCTTGAAAGTGAAAATGGCTTTTTGGATACTTTGGTACGTTTGCGTTATGTATATTTGTATATTTTATATTCGTTTGTATCCTTAAATGATTGACATATATTTAATATTTATTAGCGTGAATTATTTGCCTACAAAATTAGAGCAAAGTCCTTGACGGAAGCTATAAACAACTGCCTTTCTTTTTTGTTAGATCCACAGCTGCAAGTGGTTGTGGCAAAATTAACAAGGGGTGTCATAAGGAAAACTTCAGCTCAACAATAACATATGCTACTCTTAAAGGTAGGTTTATTTACAATATATATGTGCGTACGTACATGTCATTTATTATGTACCTTTAACAGATTGTCTTCTACTCCAATATGCACCTGAAACAGAGGCTAACATTTTGTCGAAAACGAGTCGATGGTTCGCAAACTCCAGAGAGAGAGACATATGCGCTCCAAGAAAAAAATCAATTTAATGACGTAAATTGTGCACAAAATGTTATACAATTTAGTTGTACAATAAAATTTATAATATCTTCATTTAATAATATAGTCTAATTTTATTTTAATATGATTGTGTGTACATATGTATGTGTGGTACACCTATATTGTAACAATCGTAGATATTCAATATTGTATGGGCAATGTATATTTATTTTACCAACGTCAAATCAAGGTTAATATTAAATAATTTTCTTTGCATATTTACAACGTCCCAATGTTATAAAGTTGTTAATCTATTGTTGCATATTTATATTAGTTGTGTTGCTTAGACGTTGAAAACGAGAGTCGGAAGACGGTATTTTGATCACTTTTCTAACACTGTGAAAACCTTAAAAATTTATTTTTGGAGTGTTGTGGTAACATTAAAATAAGAGTCGGAGGACGTACATTCGGCGTTATCATTTCAATGTTATCAGTACATTAATATTTTGGTAACGGGATGTTGTAATAATGTTTGTTGTACCCGTATACCATCGTAATAACGTTGTGGTGATTGTCTTTTTCTGCCTGGGTAGGTAACCTTATGTTGTTATATTGGTTTGACCACTGATTTTGGGTTTGATTCTGCATTTGGCAATATTGCGAATGCATTTGACTTAAGTCATTCACATTAAATGAATTATTACAAAATTGATGAGGTAATGGAGTTTGGGTGTTTAAAACTGATGGCACTTGAGAATTTTCCTCCCATTTGCATGTACTGTGGTTGTAATTAAAGGGATGTTTTTATAGCAGTGTCCACAAGCTTATCTAACTCTGTTTCGGTGCTAGATAACATAAATTGCCGCAATGAAGGATCTGCCAGTCCCATTTTGAAACATGCTACTAGTGAATTATTTATTTCGCTTATTAGGCCAACGGATTCTTCTGCACTGTAACTTGCCTGTATTATTTCGTTGGCTAAATTTTTAAGTGTCAAAAGTCTTCTTGAGAACGACTTGATATCCTCTGTTATAAGCTGACGCGACTGCTTGAGGTCCACAATAACACTATCTAAGAACCTTGCTGCTAGATAGGTGTTTTTTATTAACTTTATTATATTATTCAGTGTTTTAACATTATTCCCTCGAACAAGTTCAAATGCATCGCCAAGGAGCCTTGTAGAAAGTAATGAGACAAAAATTTCTTCATTTGTTCTGCCTACACACTCAAACGCGAGTTCACAAGCATTTACAAATTCATGCACCCTACTTAATAATTCAGGCGTTCGTGCTCCTGAAAATTGAGGTACTATCCTAGCTATAGTTTTGCTTATTGTTTCGTAAGACATAGTTTTATTGGGCGTACACTGTACTGGGCACCTTTTTGTTTTAATATTAGATGTTTTTTTGATTCTTCTAAATTATTCTTGAGTTCTTTTTCCCTTATAAAATTTTCCTGTACTCTTTTGGTAAGTCATCCTATAGTTTGTTCCGCTTCCTTGCTGTATGATTCAAATTCTAATTGATTTTTCCTAAAATTATCTATTTGTTTTACTGCTTCATTTCCTTTTTGTTTCAGATTTGTTATTTCTTCTGATTGCTTATTTTTATTTTCAGCAGTAACCTTATTTAGTTTGACCAAAATAGCATCCGTCGTTTCTAACCTGGTAAATTTCCCCCACACTGACGAGATCTGCGTTCGTACCAGTTAATACACTTCTTTACTAGTAAAACTTTTTATTTCCCCTAAAAGAGCCTCGTTAAACCGGTTTATTTCTGAATCTTCATCTCTTTTCTCTTTTTTATATTGTTCGATTTCGTCCTTAAGACCTTGCATTTTCAGTTGATGTTCTGTTCCCATTTATTGACTTGCAACAGGTTAGGACAAAAAAAAAATAATAAACGGGATTAATTAAATTAATTAATACACTTACCCCTTAATTTTAATCATTTGCTAACCATATTTTTGATCAATTCGTCCGACTTACTAAGGTTAATTTTACTCTTCAAAATTTTTTATTGATATTAAAGTTTTTGTTTTTATCGGATTTACAAAATTTTTTTTTCTGTAATTCTAATTACACTATGAGACAAATGAAGACCTTTTGAAAAGTTCAAGGTCGTGACTATATGGGTTCGATTCTACTATCAAACTGTAGTAAAACCCTATACTCAGTTTGGCCAATTTGGTGAGCGTTTCTTTTTTATCGACCTCCAAAGTTTCCCAATTTTACCATGATGCCCAAAAAGGTGTCATCAGGTTCTGCCAAATAGCTAATCAGAACTTAACAATATCGCTTAATAGCCTTTTTACACTGACCTACATCTTACATCTTTCATCAATTTGCAAAGATGTTAACATCTTCCCATAAGAATTATACAGGGAAAAAAGTTTACATCTTTCTACATCTGCAGAAGATGATCCTTTCTCATTTTGTTCCACCTTACATCTTTCGTTATTTTAAGTGTCATCACTAAAAAAATGGCAAAAAATCGATTTTCTTTGGGTCATCACTAGCAAAATGACATTGAAGAAAATAAACAAAACAAATTTATTCAACAAATAAATATTCATTATTTGTAATATTTTTACTTACAAGCATCCAAACCTTTCGAGGAAGGGTCACTTCTACCAAAACTTCTTCTTCATCATCATCTTCCAGAATGGCGTTCAATATATGAATGCACTGCATTAAAATTTGGGTTTGTTCTTGCAAATTAACAACTAATCCAATGATAAATGCCTTCTCCTTATCCATTTTTTTTAAATATTTTTTATTTTTAACAAAAGTTATGCGTCTTTTCTTTTATTTTTTGACAGCTGAATAAATGAAAGATGAAAGATGTTGCCAATGTAAATTCATGTTTCACATTTTCAACATCTTCCATGCGTTTCACAAAGATGTAGGTCAGTGTAAAAAGGCTATAACTCTGTTCGGCAAAAATGTAGGCAAGACTAGGTTGAATATTTTTTGCTAAAATTTTATGACAAAAATGTATTTTATCTTAGAGTTTTTTTTAAGAAAGTTAAAACGCAGCCCATTATTAATAATGGTTTTTAAGAAAACACAAAAAAGTGAAAGGGTATATATAGGTTTGTCATTCCGTGTGTAATTTCTTCGATATCAATATAGGACCCCATAAAGTATATATATTCTGGATCCTTATGAATAGCGATGACGATTGAGCGATGTTCGTCTGTGCGTCTGTCTGTTCGGTTTTTCCAAGCCCCCAGAAGAGCTAGAGACTTCGTTCTTGGATTGAAAATGAACTTAAATAGTGGTATTAAAATTCAGAAAGATCCGATGTACGGTTCTCGATGCAAAATTTATACCAAAAATCAATTATTTTTTTTAATGTTTGTAAATTAAACCTATTTCGTGCTTTGGGAAGCCTCAATGGTCTACTAAAAACTAAAAAAAAAGACAAATTTTTTCCAGGAATGGGAAATACAATTTTTTTTTGCCCATTCCGTATTTTGTAGTACATGTAGTAACTAAAATTTTTAAAAATTTTAAGTTTTTCTTTAACAAAGCCTCTTTATACGTCATGAAGATTTACATTGGCCAAAAAAAAAATTTGAATTCAAATTTTGCTTCCAGGGTGGGAAATTCAATTTTTTTTATACGTGAAAGTAATCAAAGAGGCAACTAATGTTGTTTTTTTTCTAACTAAAACTGTCTTGTAATTTAGGAAGAACAAAATTGGTGTCAAAAATTAAAAAAAAAAAAAAAATCAAAATTTCGAATCTAGGGTTGGACAAGTGTAATATTTTATAGTACATGAAAATGACCAAAATGATAAAAATTTTAATTTTGTGTCAAGTAAAACTGTGTTATACCTCACAAAGAATTGCATTGGTAAACAAAAATAAAAATTCGCTTCCAGAGTTGGAAAATCCAAATATTTTTGGTACATAGAAGTTCCCACATAAATTCCAAATTTTGTTTTTTTTTAGTGAATTGAACCTATTTCATACTGCATAAAATGAAAAATGCGGTTCCAGGGTGGGAAAATCGAAATTTTTTAGTACAGAAAAGTACCCACATAAATTCCATATTTTGGTTTTTGTGAATAAAATCTTTCTTATACTTCGGGAAGAGTTAAATTGGTATTAAAAACCAAAAAAATTGAAAATCCAATTTCAAGGTTGGAGTATCGAAATTTTTTTATACATAAAACTAACCATATAATTTTTTATATTTGATTTTTATGATGAATTATACTTTCTCTATACATCAGGAAGAAATAAATTGGTATTAAGAACCAAAAAAAAAACTAAAAAACGTTTCCAGGGTTGAACAGTTAGAACTTTTTGTGGTACATGAAACGGATTTTTTCTTTTTGCTTGTAAATTAAACATATTTAATATATTTGAAAAACTTTCAGAGGTATTATCAATAAGAAGAGCCAAACATTTAGCTTCCTAGCCCAAAAATTTAAACGAAAAGAATTACATCTGTGAAGGGTATTTAACATTCGGGTATTTAAGCCGAATATAGCACTTCTTGCTGGCCAGCAAAGCGACATTTAGGTCAAACTTTCAACACATTGCAACAATAAGCAATATTTGCAAAATTGCACTTTATATAAAATAATTATTTAAAATACGTTGAAACCAGCATTATTGCAAAACATGCCAAACTAAAAAGTGCACAACACTGATACCCAAAATAAAGTTTAATTCCCACAGTTTGCTAGATAGCAACGTAAGCATAAAATACTTACGTTGCTTACTTCAACTTACACTTTTTTATTTTTCCCACATTTTGCTAGACAGCAATGTAAGCACAAAGTACTGACGTTGCTTAGCCTATATTACATTTTAAATATTTTTAAAAAGTCAGTTTTAAGATTTCATTAAACAAATAAAGTTGTCTTTATTTTTTTCTAATAATAGTTGATTTATTTAAACAACGTAATTCACATGTACCATTAAAGCGACCCGTGTTGGAAGGTGTGGTATTACAGCATATAAATTGAACTTTCTCCGAAAGTTGCCAGTCATTTATTGCATTTAATACAACTGCAGCTTGTTCTTTTCCAGTTGATTGATCTAATTTAGGTACTGCAATAAGTTTCGCCTCATTTTTATACGTTATCACAATTGGAAGACGTTCTTCTTTAACCTTTTTTGAATTTATTGCAGGCAATAACTTCCCATCCCAATGAATAGTGACCACTTCAGGAATATTATTTTTAAAATCAGTTTTAATTTTCTCGGCACGTTCTTTTATAATGTAATCGTAAAACCTACCAGGTTCTCGCTGTCGTTGCAAAAACATTTTGCCTTCATCGATCTTAATATTTTCTAAAGCATCATTTAACAGAAAGCATTATTTAACAGAATTAAATTTTTCTATGCGTTTAAACACACAATGTTCAGTTTCTTCTCGAAGTAAACATTTCTTGTTTTTTCTCTCTGTAACCTTTAAGTTTTAGCTTACTACTGTTTTCGAGAAAACCACGTTTTATTTTTTGTTCTTGTGTTGTTCTTGTTTGAAATACTAGAGCTTAAATTAGATAACCGCTGCAGCTTTAGTAACTTCCTTATTGTTTAATTAATGCTAATAATAATTTTATTTCTTACACAATTGTAAAGAAATTAGGCTCATTGTTTCCTATTCTCTTTTTTATCATAAAAATAAACAAAACAAAATTGTTAAAGTTAAAAAAATCTAACGATCATTGAAAAAAAAAAACGCATGTTTGGCACTTAAAACCCCTCGCTTAGGGTAAGCGTGGTCGTAGGGGCGTAAAATTTTACATGGGTTATATTCATGTCCAGTAGAAAAAAATTAGTGGGTACCACATAAATTTTACACAAAAAAAAAATTACATCCATGTTAAGGGACACTCTAATATATATGTAGTATATGTACATATATACAGTCGAATCCGCTTTATCGCAACCCGTTTTACTGAAAAAAATCGAATTACTGAAAGCGGTACAAATTAAAACTCAGCTAGTCTTATTCACCTCGTTTTAGCGAAACATCGCTTTAATGAAAATATCGTATTACTGAAAACCAAAAGCAATCCCACAACTACGTTTTGTATGAAACTTACTTCGCTTTATTGAAAAAATAAACAATGACAAATTTATTTATTAAGTTATTGCATAAGTTAAGGCTGAAAAAATTGTGCATGTTTTTTCCGTTAAAAAATTAAATGGCAAAATGTATTTGATCTTTTCGTTCTTACGTACTTTATTGTATTTTTCTATTATATTGTCAAAGCAAGTGGCTAGATATGTATGTTTTACTGATTTTAAGCAGTACGCTTAACTGCAACAAATTTCAGTAATGCGAACTACTGGGTTTTGGTTATTTTCATTAAAGGAGTCGACTGTATATATGTATATACAGTGGAGGCTCGGTAAAGTTAAGTAGTTGATTGTTTTGGGGGTGATAAACTTTTCCGAAATCTTAACTTATCCGTAGTATGAAAACTGCATATGGTTATATGTACTACATATACATATATTTACTCACTGTTTATTTTATTTAAAATTACTCTTACAAAAACTGTCGAAATAATATAAATAAATGCATAAATTGTGAAAAGGTTAAAGAAAACTTAAGGTTAAGTGACATAATAAACACTAATGATGATAGTAGGGAAGCTAATTGCCCAATATTAATAAGGAAAAATAAGATGGGATCAGAAAGAGTTGCATACTAGCAACTAAAATTCATAAGAGGAATATATCTTAACATTTGTGGTTTAACTAAAAACATCAAAGAACTAGAAATAATATGTTCGGATGAAATCTTCGATTTCATATGTATCTCAGAAACGCATTTAACAGAAGACATAAACAATAGCGAAATCTTATTGGAAGGATACAATATCATACGTTGTGACAGTATAAGCAGGCATACGGGAGGAGTATGTTTCTATTTAAATACCCTTCACAGATGTAATTCTTCTTCCTTTCTTGCTTGGTAAAGCAGAAAGTAGGTTTAATTAAAAAATCAAAATGATGTTGTCGGTTACTTTTATATTTAAGAAAACGGTTAAATTTTTGGCTGGAAAGCTAAATGTTTGGCTCTTCTTATTTCTAATACCTCTGAACGTCTTTCAAAAATATTAAATATGTTTAATTTACAAACAAAAAGAAAAAATTCGTTTCATGTACCCCAAAAAGTTCTAATTGTTTAACCGTGGAATCGTCTTTTAGATTTTGTTGGTTTTAAATACCAATTTATTTCTTTCTGATATATAAAGTAGGTATAATTCATCATAAAAATCAAAAATAGCAAATTATATGGTTACTTTTATGAATAAACATATTTCGATATTCCAACCCTGAAATTGGATTTTTAATATTTTTTTTGGTTTTTAATGCTAATTTAACTCTTCCCGAAGAATAAAAGAGATTTCACTCACAAAAAACCAAAATTAGGAACCAAAATTGGCTACTTTTATGTACTAAAAAAGTTCGATTTTCCAACCCAGAAACCGAATTTTTAATTTGTAAAATTTTTAATACCAATTTAATTTTTAAAACAGGTTTAATTCACTGAAAACCCCTAAATTATATGGTTACTTTAATCTACCGAAAAATTTCGATTTTCCAACCATGGAACCGAATTTTGAATTTTAAAATTTTTAATACCAGTTTAATTTTTCCTGAAGTATAAAAAAACAAAATTTGGAATTTATGTGGGTACTGGAAGCGAATTTTTACCAATGGAATTTTTAGTGAGGTGCAACATAGTTTTACTTAATTATTAACAAAAACAACAACGTTAATTGCCTTTTGGGTTACTTTTATGCATAAAAGATATTTCAATTCCCAACCCTGGAAACGAAATGCTATTTTTTTTTTGTTTTTTACCAACGCAACTCTTAATGAGGCATGAAATAGTTTTATTTAAGAAAAACTTAATATATGTAGCCATTTTGGTCACTTTCATGTACTACAAAATAAATGTTGATTATTTTTTAATTCTTGATACCAATTTTGTTTTTCCTGAACTAAAAAATTGTTTTAATTAGTAAAAAACCGACGTTAGTTGCCTTTTTGGTTGCTTTTATGTATAAAAAATTTCAATTTCCCAACCCTGGAAACGAAATTTTATTTTTTTTACCAATGCTAGTCTTCGTTAGGTAGAAAGTAGTGTTATTTAAGAAAAATTTACAATTTTGAACCATTTTGGTCACCTTCATGAACTATAAAATATTGCACTTGTCCAACCCTGGATTCGAAATTTGGATTTATTTTTTAATTTTTTGTACCAATATTGTTCTTCCTAAAATATAAAATAGTTTTATTTCGCAAAAAACAACGTCAATTGCCGTTTTGGTTACTTTTATGTATAAAAAAATATCAATTTCCCAACCCTGGAAGCGAAATATAAATTAAAAAATTTTTTTTTATCAATGCAAATCTTGATAAGGTATAAAGTAGTTTTGTTTAAGAAAAACTCAAATTTTGTAACCATTTTGGTTATAACATGTACTACAAAATATTGCATGCACCAAAAAAACTTCCATTTTCCCAACCCTGGAAGCGAAATTTTAATTTTTTGTTTGTTTTTGTTTTACCAATGCAACTTTTTATGAAGTATAAATTAGATTTATTTACTACAAATTTACAACTTTTATACATTTTGTTAACTTTCATTTACTATAAAATATTACACTTGTCTGGATTCGAAATTTTTATTTTTTTTTTTAAATTTTTGATGCCAATTTTGTTCTTTCTAAATTATAAGACAGTTTTAGTTAGAAAAAAAAAACAACATCAGTTCCCTGTTTGATCACTTTCACGTGTAAAAAAATTAAATTTCCCACCCCTGGCAGCAAAATTTGATTTTAAAATTTTTTTTTGGCCAATGCAAATCTTCATGATGTATGAAGAGGCTTTGTTAAAGAAAAATTTAAAATTTTTAAAAATTTTAGTTACTACATGTACTACAAAATACGGAATGGGCAAAAAAAAAAAAAAAATTTTATTTCCCATCCCTGGAAAAATTTTTTTATGTTTTTAGTTTTTAGTAGACCATTGAGGCTTCCCAAATTACGAAAAAGGTTTAATTTACAAACATTAAAAAAAATCATTGATTTTTGGTATAAATTTTGCGTCGAGAAATAGGTGTAAGCTTCCCAGCTCTGGAACCGTAGATCGGATCTTTCTGAATACCACTCTATTTAAGTTCATTTCCAATCCAGCGGTCCAAGAACGAAGTCTCTAGCTCTTCTGGGGGCTTGGGAAACCCGATTTCACGTACAGACAGACGGACATCGCTCAATCGTCATCGCTATTCATAAGGATCCAGAATATTATACTTTATGGGTGGGCCGATAGCCATTAGTTGCTAGTGCTTTCACTTCTTTTTGTTTATTGTAATTTTAATTATAATAGACTTGAAATAATAATAATAATAAATACTTTATGGAGTCCTATATTGATATCGAAGAAATTACACACGGAATGACAAACCTATATATGCCCCTTCACTTTTTTGTGAAGGGTATAAAAAAGTAGATAGCAAACCAATCGAAAAGAAAATATGGTGTCTAAAAGTAGAAATTGCATTCGAGAATTTAACATACAACTTGGATCACCTCATAGACGGAATTCTCCTGAACAACACTTTATTGACTTCTTCGAATCGGAAGTGGAAAGTATAGGCTACAAAGAAAATTACATTATTGCAGATGACTTCAACATTGATTGGTTTGCAACGAGCTGGTATAAGAGAAAAGCGGAGGAAACTACAAGAGACAATTATTTTAATCAAATCGTTACAGAACCTACTCGAGTAACACTAAATACGGCATCCTTAATTGATTATGTAGTAACAAACATAGAAAATACTGAAGCAAAGACAGCTGATATAAGGAAGATTAGTCATCACGAAACATTGGTGATAAAAATACCGTTACGTAATTGCAGCAGCTACAATAAAACAAAAACTGTCAAATATTTCCGCTTTAATAATTTGATTTTTCGAAACTCTAATACATGATGAAGTTAGTAGATGTCAATTTAACACGCTAATAAACGATTTTGCTATTATATTCACGTCGGGGATAAATAACGCATTAAAAACAATGATAAGTGTAAAGTGGGTGAGAAATAATTATGATGCGAACAATTGGTTCAATGGTTATTTAAGAACATTAAAGCAAACTAAAATACAATCCCATAGGTTAGGTAGAAATAAGTACTAATCCGAATTAAGAAAATGTGGGGCTTATTATGTAAGAAACAAAATAAATGAGTGTTCTAACCAGAAAGATAAGTGGAGAAATCTAAAAGAATTAGTAATGAAGCAGGAGAAACCCCAAGTTGAGGAGATTGAAGTAAATAGAAATGTTATCGCAGACGAGATGGAAATAGCTGAAGAGCTTAATATGTTTTTTATAAAAAGTGTGAATGAAATAACAGCAAGTATACCTAATACAATATATGAAGACAACATAAACCAATACCAAAACGAATATTTTAATTTCGAAATTATCAACATAATGCAACTTAAGTTAACTGTGAACAACAAAACGGATCAAAATTTTCTTTTAATTAAATATTTGCTACACATAGTGAACGAATCAATCCTATGCGGTGTATTTCCCGATAGCCTTAAGGAAGCGTCAGTTATACCAATAAAAAAAAGTTACAAACATAAAAAATCCTACCGAAATACGTCCTGTTAGCATGTTGCCTATAGTAAGCAAGATTATAGAAAAAATAGTTTATAATCAGTTAAACGAATATTTTGAGGAAAACAATTTACTCTACGAAAAATCATAATTGTGAATCGCTACTGAAGCTAGTAGTGTCAGAATGGAAAATTGAACTGGTTAAAAAAGATGTGTGTTAGCAGCTTTTCTCGATTTAAGCCTTTGAAATAGTCAACAGACGATTTTTATAAAAAATTGGAGAAATATGGGGTCAATGGAATAAAACTGGCTTGGTTTAGAAGTTACTTGAGTAACCGATCACAAAAAAGAAAATGTGGCAAACATGTTTCATCCTCAAAAACTGTTGATATTGGAGTACCCCAGGGTGCAGTGCTGGGAACGTTGCTATTTTTAATTTACATAAATAATATAGAGAGAATAGTTAAACAATGTAAAGTGTGTAGAAGAACTTGTCTGAACTATTTTGGGTATCATTATTTTTGAATTCGTTTGCAGACCAATTTCTATTATAGTGAAAACGAGTTTCTTTATTTGTCCTGATTAAGGGATTTTGTCATTAAGAAATATATATCATAACCTTCCTATAATCGGTTAACATAAAAATTAATTTTACAGCGAGCTTCAACCAATTTAAAAAGAAACGCGCTCCTTTTGATCTACAAGCCCCCTTATTTGTAAATATATCAAAAAAAGTTAATAAATGAAACAGATTTGTAGTAGTTATCACTACAAAAGCACAATCGAAAGGAAAATTGAGACAATCGAAAAACTTGTAATTTTTTCCACAAACTGAATTGTTGGTAAGCGTGTGAAGATAAATTTCGAAATTTATAACCCTACACAAAAACCAAGTACGTTACCAGAGCTGTGTTAGCATGCTAATATAGCGCTGTTAAGCACGAAAAACCCGAGTGTTTGTATTCCAAATGGAATACTGACCGCATTTATGGACCAACCTTGAAAAATATTAACGAAATAGACAACCAGATCCAAAGCTTTCACAATATATTTATACTTTGGATAATTTAATACTTTAGATGTGCCGATAAGCTTTGATTTTTAGTACACAAAAATTTTAAAATTCTAGAGAGGATAAGCCAAGATCCTGGGAAAACGGGAGTATGTGGGCGACTAAAAATTGTTTTATTTTGTAGCTCTTGTCGTCCTCTATTACGTTCAGTGGCCATAACTCTTAACAGTTGGATTTTTAATAGAGAAATTTGGATTTTAGTGAAATTTCATATTTGGAATTTCTCTAAAGCATGAATTTCTAGAAAATGGGAATATGTGGGCGACTAATTTAATTCATAACCGTTAACAGTTGGATGCAGAACATGGTAACTGGACAAAAACTGAAGAAAATCATAATCTCTTTCTTCGGTTTTGTTAGTATATGATCAATAAAAAATGTAACGACCATTTGGGACCAGCGTGACAGATGCGGCGATGATACTATCGAATTGATACTTTCTAATTAGTTTAACCTGCCACGCTTTGTGTCATTTTGCTACAACTTAATGTTTTCTCTAATAAAAATCCAACTGTTAAAGGTTATGGCCATTGGACGTGACAGAAGACAACAGAGCTCGTTAACGTACTTGGTTTGTGTCTAGAGTTATAAATTTCGAAATTTAATTTCACACACCTGTTGTTGGTAAGGACAATTCTGTGGAATTTATCTTAAACTTTGTTGTATGTACGTATAAATCGTTATGGGAAATAAAATATGAAAGAATGTTTCTAAAATTAGAGCACATATTAGTTCTTTCAAATCCATCAACTAGGTTCAGATTTCATTCATAATTGAAATATTATCGGCATCTCTGTCTCTGGGTTGAGATTTGTAAAATATGTACTGAGCTAAATATTTTACATTTTCAGAATACTCCTATGGCCGAGAGGTCAACAAAAGGTTGCAAAAAGTTTTGACCTCTGTGTTTATTGTTGTTGTTTGATGAAATACTTTACAAAGTAAATTTGCAAAGTATTTGGAGCACAGATGCCGACGGTGCCCATATGCCGGCGATGTTATTAACCCGTATTTTTTTCTGTTACTGTGACTGACTGTACACGACCTATGCCTTCACGTAGGAAATAGCAACGTAGTTAACCACGGAATATTCCTCGGAAGAACTGTATATTTATACAGTTATCTGAGGCGTTGAAATTAACTAGTGCGAGTGAGACGCAAAACTCTCGAAAGAGAGTAAACGATCAGTGGTCTGGCTGCACTTAAAAATAATTGCCAACGAGGCTTGATGTTGACTGACTCAGAGCTGCTTTGCGACTGCCTCTCTGTGTTTATATTTTGTAAACCATTAATCGATTCCCATTCAGCATTTTTACAATTAACCTTCATAGGGTCTTTAAAATTGTTGACGCTAACGCTCTTCGGGTCAGAATTGACCCTTAATAAAATTTAACTTTATTTTGGTTTAATAAGAGCTTATATAGTTCTAGCTAGATCCAGTATATATATGTGAGATGTATTTTTTAACATTTATTATTTTATTTATAAAATGTATGTCACATACATAGTTAGTTCAAGTAGTATATGTACATGGGATGTGATATAAAATGATTTAATACTAATGGTTACATTCGCTGCATAAAGTTATCGTTTCACAGTGCAGTTTGCATAAAAATTTTTTGCAAGTTATACATACAAGTGGTGTTTTATTATCTGTTTTAGGGCATAGCTGGCATCGATTTCTTTTAGTTGCATTTTTAACTGGTTCTTCAGGTTTGGTTAAAGTTGACGGCTGCTCAGCTACATAACGCAGCTTTTGTGCAATTTCTCTAGAAAATGGGGATCTATATAAGGCATAGTAAGTTGTAATCCTAAATTTTCTAAAAAGTGTCGACGTTTGGCAAAACAATTTTCTTTCCAACCATAGTTGGCCGCTGTAAACATCACAAAAGCATTATAAGCTGAAATATCTATCATGTTACTGAACACCACTTGAGGTTACCGATTAGTCTTTCTCTTACAAGTAAAACATGACACAACTTTATCCAGCAAATCTACCCCTCCTTTACATTTATTGTAATCTAATATTATCTGCGGTTTTTTGTCTTCACGATTACTGACTTCTGGGCTGTGATGCAAAGTCCTGAGAAGATTCACAGACTTATTTTTTTAGGAATATATGAGAGGAGAGTTGTATCCTTTGTAAAAAGAAATAATGATGAAAACACAGATCTGCTTTTGGTTGCCAATATCTCCGGTGGTAATTCAGTCTTATTTTTACGTATAGTTCCCACTAAAGTGATTTTTTTTCTAGCAATTTTTGTCCCAATTGATAAGACGTAAAAAAATTATCTGCAGTCACATTATGACCTTTCAGACCAACTGTCAAATCGAGAACTACGCGCATGCCTTGGTTTTTTTCACGCATAGACCCTTGTTCTTTGCCTGTGTATGGTTGTATATTCCAGGCATAACCTGTAGCAGAGTCGCAAAGCACCCAAAATTTTAAACCGTATTTAGCTGGTTTCGATGGTATATATTGCCGAAAAGGACATCTTCCTCTGAATGCCACCAGCTGCTCGTCGACTGTTACATCTTGAGATGGATTATAAAGTTTGGGCAATATTTCAACCCATGCATTCCATAATTCACGTATCTGTGCAAATTTATCTAAAATTCGTCGTTCACTTCGAGTGTCTTTATTGCCAAATCGTATCACTCTTGATATAATTTTGAATCTTTTCAATGGCATGATTGCTCTAAAAATTGGTCTACCCTTTTCCGAATCCCACAAACTTTCCGTACTTTCATGGTTTGACCTATACACTCCAGCCAAAAAAAGTGTACCAATAAATGCGAGCATTTCGGTATCATCAGTACTGGTCCAATCATCACCAAAAACACGTTCACCTTCATTATTTGTATGTCTCAAAATAATGTGCATCAGAGGAGGTGGGAAAAATAATTGTAAGCTAGAAAACTCTTCCTTTGTAATTCTTGAACATGAATAACGAGTCAAGCCTGGAGTCATACTGATAATGTTCTCTGCTTGGAGTCTTCCAGTTCTATTTATAAACGGTTCCTTGAAATATCTTATTTCGCCATTTTTCGATGTCATCGCCGGAGTAGACTCAATGTCACCATCACTTCCAATAGAACTTTCAGATAAGTGAGCATATTCCAAGTTATCTTCAGTTTCTGAACAAGTTTCTTCCTCATCTGATAATGTATTCAGCATAACTTCTATTTCACTATCATTCATTTTTGTATAAGTATTAGCTGCCACAATAGTTCAACGTTTTGTTCTTTCCGTTTTAGTACTACGAATGCTACTAATTTCATTATCAGCAAACAGCGTTTTCCTATTTGCATAAAATATTCCTGGGGACTCCCCGTTTTTAAAATGCATACAAATGTAGGCATCACCAAGTTTGAGAATAGGAAAAGAGATAAATATATGTAGTGGTACTAAGGCTCAAAACACAACTAAATTTGGCGTTACCAGATTTTATCAGAAATTATGTTGTAAACTGATATGCCATGCATAACAAAAAAAACATGAGTTTTTTACTCATGGTCAAATTTGACCCGAAGACCTTAAGTGTAAAAAATTTCATAGATGGTTTTTTTGCAATTTTATATTTCCGAAAACCTAATTTAGCTTTTCAGATTTAATATTAAATAAAAGTCGTAAAATATTAAAAACGTGCATTACTAATTTTAGTAAAAAATTCTTGTTTTCTCATAAAATGGGTCAAAATTGACCCAAAGACCCTATGAAGGTTAAAGTCTCTGATACATTTTGTGGGTGTCTTTGATTTTAAAATTCCTTGAATTTATTGTATTTTTTGAAGAGATTACTGTATTTGTTCCTATGATGATCTATAATTGAATTTAATTTTTTCCGTCATATAAACTTTCTATATGATTTTCGCATATATATAAATTTTATTAAAATCCTTCTCTGGAATCGGCAGTTCACTCGCAATTTAACTTAGTGTCATATCCGGCGAAGAAGTTTTAAGCAGTTTTGAACGCTTGAAATACCTTTTCGATGACCTTGTTATCCAACATTTCATTCTTGATTGCAAATTATTTTTTGCTTTTATGCTCGCATTTATTGCTGTAGTACAGAATGTTTTTATCTTTTATTTTTTTTTCTATTTTTTATTTATTTATCCTGGAGGGGATAGTATTGAGGGGACAAATGAAGAAAGATGAGAAGATAGAAATTTTTTTGTACCGATTTCATCCTTTTTACTTCGCCGGCTAATTTTTTGGTACATTTTGCAAATTTAGTCGACCTTTTTTAAGTATGTAACTCCCAAATTAAGTTGAAATTTGTTCTTTATTGGCTCAATTCTACAAATTCTTCTAGTCCTATTCTGATATATCAGATATTATATTTATGATGCTTGAACGATAGAAAAAACAACAAATTCTTTTGTCTTAAATTTTTTACAGTTCTGTAAAATGTTCTCAAGACTTATTATTATCCTCTGCTTCTTTTTAAAAGAAGCAGCAGAACCTGTGAAACGAAAGATCTATATAACTGCATTTAGATATGTAATAAAAATGTTACTTACTATTAAGTTTATTGGGTATATTATATAGATAACAGATTTACATATATTAACGCTTTTTAAAAAATAAAATATGCCCAGAACTTAAAATATAACCAGCAATACATATTACTGTCATATAATAAAAATGATTTAATTTCTGCACAGTCTATTTGATTATTATAATATCTATTGTTTTGTTGGTTATCAGTTTTCTAATGTTAATTTTAGAACTTTGAGTTTGAAAAAAAAAAATGGTTAGTATAAGAGGAAAATTTAATTTTTTTAATCTAAGAGGACATCGCACATGGGGCTATTTGGCCATTTTAGACGGGCATTAGGTTAAAACTTAAAATTAAGAAATGAAAAAATTTAGGTACGCAGCTCGACAGACAACAATATTCTGCATCGTATAGTGAATTTTCAAGGCTTTTGCTTGAGATTTCTCGTTTTGTTTAAAATTTCATTTTTTCTGTTTCTGATCATCTTGCATAGGTACATATGAGTAAGAAACCGTTTTGTCAGTCATAAAAAGTTTCAGTTGTTCATAATTGTATTTGTATCTTTAAATCATTACACATAACACTGTTGTTACCTGTGTAAAAAAAAGAAATGCGCGAAACAGTAATTTTCCCACACCCCTATAGTGGTTTTTAGCTACCTGTGCAGCTGCGTTGTAAATGAGGTTATTGGATGGACTATTTTAAAAAACAAAAATATATAAAAAATAAACAAATCTGGCCTGCAGGTATTTAGCTTTTTGCTATATATTGTGATTATTGCATTAAATTATTGTCAGAACCTTTTTGAAGCTTCGAAAGTAAAATGGAAAAGGTGTATATAAGATTCGAGTTATTCCAAATTTTGCAGGAATCTAATGCTACGCCCGTTGAAGTGCAATTTTTAGTTCCACCAGTAAAGAGAATTCAGATTCGGAAGAGGTATTTGAAGAAACAGACGAAAAAGAGCCATGACACTCATCAGTCTTAAGTGCGGTCACATTGGGTTAATATTTGAGTCAAATATGTTTGCTCATTTTTGGGAAAACAATATTAAAATTCATATTAATTTTGTTTTGTGGTCACATTAGCCACATTTGTTTGCCTCTTTTGTTAGTTCAGACATCAGTCAAACAACAGAAATTTTTTATTTGACAGCAAATGTTTTCCCCAAGGTCACATTGAATAGTTTGTTTGCCGTTCAAAATCATTTACTCAAACAGTGAAAAAACAAAAATTTATTTGCTTAAAAAAAAATATTAAATTATGAAAGATATTGAAGATTTCCTTTTGCTAAGCTGCGCAGCGGGATCAGTTTTGGTTTTGGAAGACCAGGAAGCAATTAAAAAGAAGAACAAAAGAGAATGGGTACGGAAACGCGAGCTCCGTTTAGAAAATCTAGAGTTCTAGAAAAACTTTTTACGGATGAACTCAACCAATTTCGATTACTTGGTAAAATATATCTCAGAAAAATTCCAAAAAATTCGAAATTTCATAATTTTTTGCATCTAGAATTGGTAGAGCCACTGGTTACAAAGAAAACAACTAAGCTTCGGGAGCCGATTTCTTCCATTGAACGTTTAATAGTTGCACTCAAGTACATCGCGACTGGCGAAAACTTCAGATCTCTTCAATACATTTTCCGCATTCCCCACAACACAATTTCAAAAATCATTCCGGGTGTATGTGAAGCTATTTACAAAGTGTTGCAGCCGGAATATCGTTGCCTTACTTCCTCGACCTCGTATCTTAAAAAAATTAGTGTTGGAAATAACGCTCTCAATAAATTTACATGGCGACATTTCATTGTAAAATGTCTATTAGTTCGATCCTTCTTTAATCTCTTTTTCTTAAATTGCTTGTCACTTTAATATCTTTTTTTTTTAATCACCCCTTCTGATTAAACTTTCGTCTAAGCAACAACTACTGAATTTATAATCGAATAAAATCTGAAATACATAAATTATAATAAAAGAATAATAAAGTGCGTTTTATTCGTAAAAGGTTATGGGCCCAGTTTCTGCGAATATTTAAATTAATATTGCTGCCAAAAAGGAAAATTTAAATAAAATTTATGAGTAATTCGAAAGAATCTTCTGAACTAAAACAAGAAGCTGTCTGATTCTAAGATATATCATTTACATCGCTTTGATGGACAGAATTATCAATTGAGGTCTACATGACAGAAAATAAATTAAGGCCCTATATTTTAGGAACAGTTAACGACCAACAACAAATCCTGAGGCATGGGATGAAAAAGATGCTGAAGCCCAAGCAATTTATCATGAGAGGATTAATGCTTGACCAATTAAAATATTTAACAGACTGTAATACTGCATCTCAAATGTGGTCAAGGCTGAAGGCAGTGCATTCAGAGAGAAGTGAACAGTCCGCTCAAATATTACTCGAGAAATTTATTAATTGCAAGATGGATGAGAGTGAAAGCGTTGCAAATTTTATAGCAGATATATGCTCCTTAAATCAAAGGCTGAGCGATATAGACAGAGCAGAAAGAAGCAATGGTCATTGCTAAAATATTAAGCAGTCTGCCATCTAAATATGACCTTGTGAGAAATGCTTTGTATGCTGTTCCTAGAAATGAACAAAACCTAGAGAGGTTGACTGATCATTTGGTAAATGAAGAATCATTACTTAATTCACGCACAGCTGATACAAGCGACAACAACACGTCTAAATCTGCATTCACAGTAAGTACGCACAAAAATAATAAAATTGATAACAACCACAACAGAAAATATAATCAAAATACAAAACGCAATGGAAGCTGTAATTATTGCCATAAGAAGGGCCATTGGGCAAGATAATGCTTTAAAAGGCAGCTGACCACCGTAACAAACAAAATTCCAATAACCGTATGAACTCACTAATAGTTGCACGAGAGGCTGATGAGCATCAAAATAACAATCCACAATTGTTTATTTTACAAACAATGAAACAACAACAAAAATGTAAAAATGTTTTCTACGCTGATTCTGGAGCTACGGATCACATATCTTTTCAGAGGGAGTTATTTGAAAAGGTAAATAATTTTAAAACTGGTGACTATTTTGTTAAAGTTGGAGACGGCCGTAAGTTGACTGTCGAAGGTATTGGTGATATTCTAGTCAGAAGTGATGTAAGCGGTTCCACACACACAATTAAAGACGTTTTATTAGTTCCAGATTTGGACAAAAATTTTATTTCTTTCTCAAGAGCCACAGAGAAAGGTATGAACGTCATTTTAAAGAAGGTGGTAGTCGTGTGTGTTTCATGAAAGGTAACAATGTAATTGTTTATGGAACTCGTGAATCAGGTTTGTACAAAATGAATTTGAAACCTTTATCAGCTAGTTTAAATGCAGTAGTGGCAGACTCAATAAAAATTTGGCATGAAAGATTTGGCCATGTCAACTATAAAACATTTAGAGAAATGGTTAACAACAATACGGTAGATGGCTTAAGTGTGAAGAATCTAAATACTAATGAAAATTTATCATTTTGCGAGCGCTGTGCTTATGGGAAACAGCACAGAAACAGTTTCTCAAAAGATCAAGCTAGAAGAGCTTCTAAGCCAGGAGAAGTGCTTCACGTTGATTTGTGTGGGAAAATGAGCGTTCCTTCAATTAATGGTGCAAATTACTTTATGTTATTAAAAGATGACTATTCTAGATTTTGCTTCATATACTTTCTTAAAAATAAAACAGATGTATTAACTAACTTAATGTCTTTTTACGCCGAAGTAAGAGCTGACGGCCACAACATTAGAAAACTACGTTCATATGGAGGTCTAGAATTTTGCAACGACTCAGTACCAAAAGTTCTTCTACAAAATGCATTTTCTACCCTTCGAGCTCCTGAGAAAAATGGCTTTATAGAGCGCCAAAATTGAACAGTAGTCGAGAGTGCCAAATCAATTTTACACGCTAGAAATTTACCAACTTATCTATGGGCTGAAGTAACGAATACGGCTGTATATTTAAAAAACAGAACTGCCTCTGACGTCATAGAAGGATGTACGCCTTATGAATAATGGTATGGCAAAAAGCCGGTGGTAAGTCATCTGCGAATTTTTGGTAGTGAGGCATTTGTACATATCCCAAAAGAACAACGAACAAAGTTTGAAAAGAATTCAGTAAAGTACATACTAGTTGGATACAATGATTCGAGTAAAGCTTATCGTGTTTGCGACTCAAACAATAAAAAGGTTTTCATCAGAAGAGACGTAATTTTTAACGAAAACTAGGTGAGTACATAAATGAGATAATTCAAACGAAAACAAAACACGATAATAAAAACGTAAATGACGAAGTAGTAGATTGTAATGAAGAAGAATCAAAACAACAAGACTTGAAAGAACCAGTTGATAACCAGTTTGAAAAATATGCCAGTGAACAAAAGTTTAGAAGTCCATATAATACTAGAAGTAGCAAAAAAATAAATAACAATGAAATCAAGAGTGAAGTATACAGTGTAAAGTTAGAGCCAACTACTCTAGAAGAAGCATTGGAAGGAGAAGAATCTGAAATGTGGAACTTAGCGATCAAGGATGAACTTAACTCTTTATATGAAAACAATACATGGATTCTTGTACCACGTACTCCAAACATGCACGTTATCACAAATCGCTGGATTTTTAAAAGAAAATACAAGTCAGATGGCAAAATAAACAAATATAAAGCTCGTTTAGTGGTGAGAGATTGCTCACAAAAGAGAGGAGTAGACTATGATGAAATATGTTCACCGGTTGTTAGATATGAGTCTGTGCGTTTGTTGTTGTCGATAGCTGCTGCGTTTGATATGATTATTTACCAATTTGATGTTAAAACATCATTTTTACATGGTAAGTTGGAAGAACTTATATATATGGAACAGCCTTATGGTTATGAACAAGATGAACGGGTATGTAAATTACAAAAATTGCTTTATGGTCTCAAACAAACTTTCCGGCAATGGAATAAACGAATTGTAAACTTTCTTTCTGATTTTGGCTTTATACAATCATCTGCAGATTTATGTGTGTTTTATTATAATTCGGAGCAAATAACAACTTATTTAGCACTTTCTGTTGACGATGGCTTAGTGTGTGGAAATAATGCATCTTTCATTGTAGATCTCCTTAAAACCTTAAATTGTGAATAACTGATGGACTTGCTGAATAGTTTGTTGGCATTCAAATTGAAATTTGCAGAAAAACAATGAAATTGAAAATTCGTCAGCAGGCTTATGTTAAAAGAATACTTAAACGTTTTAACCACGAAAATTGTGAAGCGGTATCAACTCTAGCAGAACCAGGTGTTTTCAAAACTAGGTACGAAATCTGAAGAAAAATTTCCTTATCGAGAAGCCATTGGATCTCTGATGTATTTAATGGTATCAACGCGACCTGATATTGCTTTATATGTTGAAGATTCATCCCAAATTCATTGCAATGGTGTGAAACGCATTTTTAAATATTTAAAAGAAACAGATGACAGAGGTCTTTCAAATGATATTGGGTCGAAATGTAGCACGCAGAAAATGTATTGTGACGCAGACTGGGCAGGAGATTTAGATTCGAGGCGAAGTACCACAGGTTGGATAGCTACAATCAATGATGGACCTATAGCTTAGAGTTCAAAGAAGCAAACAATAACAGCTACTTCTACAACAGAGGCAGAATTTATTGCTTTATGCTCAGCAACAAAAACAGTAGTTTGGTTCGAAAATTAATAGAGAGCACTGGAATAATAATGCCTGATGCAACACCAGTTAAATGCGATAATCAGCAAGCAATAATTTTAGTAAAATGTTCAGAATCTTCGAAAAGAACAAACATATTGATACCCAATACTTTTATACTTGTGACATTCAGAATAAGGGCGATATCGATGTTCAGTATTTGGAAAGCGTCAATCAACCAGCAGACGTACTCACGATGGCATTTCCCAAAGAAAAATTTCAATCATTATTAAATTTATTAATGATATATTTATTTATTAACCTTTTATGAATAATTTATGAGCGCGAGAGGGAGTGTTGGAAATAACGCTCTCAATAAATTTATATGGCAACATTTCATTGTAAAATGTCAATTAATTCGATCCTTCTTTAATCTCTTATTCTTAAATTGCTTGTCACTTTAATTTCCTTTTTGAAAATCACCCCTTCTGATTTAAGCTTTCGTCTAAGCAACACCTACTGAATTTATAATCGAATAAAATCTGAAATACATAAATTATAATAAAAAAATAATAAAGTGCGTTTTATTCGTAAAAATTAGGTTTTAACATTTTCATATCAAACGATTGAATTATTTTTTAAACTAAAAGAGATTAGAATATTATTATTACTAACATAAATAGATGTAATCAACTCCTTAATAATTGCTTTTACCCAAAGACCGAAGTATAAAAAAATGAACCGTTTTATTTCTCTCCTGAAAAGCTGTGTTTTTTAAGATACGTGGTTGAGAAAGTATGGCATCGATATTTAAAGGTACAAAATATGAAAATCATTCCATTGCTGTTAATTAGTTTTAACTTAGGTACCATCAACCGAGGAGGGATGGATAAATGTTTCCGAGTATTCTTCTCATTGGAATCGCAGATGAAAACTACAGGTTTCTGTATATCGATGTTGGGTCGAATGGACGCATTTCCGATCGAAGCGTTTTTCTAAAATGGTCATTTAGCAATGCTTTAACAAACAACAAGCTTAATCTGCCTTTGCCGAAAGCGCTGCCATCGAGAAATTTGCCTGTTCCGTTTGCTCTTGTGGCCGACGATGCTTTCGCTTTATCATCGAACATAATAAAACCTTTCAGTGCACGATGGGACCCTTATTCTTGGTGAGTGGTGAAGTGAAGAAAACAGTCAAAACTTTTTGAATCTTCAAAATCATCGATCCTGTTTATCACAGAATAATTCAAATATAAGACAAGAGTTTTCGAAATATTTCGTGGAAGAAGGCGAAGTACCTTTTCAGTATAAGCATATATAAAATTGTATATCACCTCAAAAAATTTTCAAAATTCGATCTTTAAATGCCTAAAAGTTCGAATATATATTCTTTTTTTTTTCAATTAACCTCCTTCTAGCTTAAAACACTCAAATTCAAATTCTCTCACTTAAATTCAATTATCTCTTTGTTTTGTGTTAAAACGAAACAAATTTAAATTTTAAAATTAAATTTTTAAAATCTTTTATTCGACATATTGTCTCAATTAAATTATACATAATATAATTTATCAATAGAATTGAGAATTACACAAGCAAAACCATAGGATTTGAAATTCAAGAAAACTCAACAAACAAATTTTATTCGTTATAAATCTATTTTGTTTTTCCACCTTCATACAATTAGTCTGCCGTTGGCAAACAATAATATGCCTTTTTTATATACTTTTATTGTTTGCCAACGGCAGACTAATTGTATGAAGGTGGAAAAACAAAATAGATTTATATTGAATAAAATTTTGTTGTTGTGTTTTCTTGAATTTCAAATCCTATGGTTTTGCTTGTGAAGTTCTCAATTCATTTTCGGGAGTTTATGTATGAGCTAAGAGGTTTTGTTATTTTGGAATTAGTTTAAAGTCTACTGATGATTTGGTGTAAGAACCAATGAAATGCAGGCATATAGGCATACTTGACCACATAACAAACAAAAAGCACTAAATAAAAATTAAATTTTTTATTTGAATAGAAAAATACTTAAAATAATAATAAAACAAAACAAAAACAGCTGTTATTTTCCATTGTTTGCTCTTACAAAAACTTTGAGCAAATAATTGTTTGCCGAATAAAGAGGAAAATATTTGTCAATGTGTGTTCACACTTTTTTCACATCAGACACATTTTTGTTTGCCGGAAAACTATTTTGTTTGTATGCTAGCAGATATTCTTTTGTTTGCTGATAATAATTGTTTTATGGTCACATTACAGCCCACTAATATCTGATGTTTGCAGCCATATATTTGCCTAATGTGACCGTAGCTTTAGTGCTAAATAGAAGTTATTTTAAATAAACTAATTGTTATTACTTTAAATAAAATTTATTGTTACTATTATAAATAAATTATTATTATGAATAAAGTAAATATTTTCAGATAAATTAAATACCATAAAGTAATAAATTACAAATATGTGTTTTTATTAATATATTTGGGTGGTGGGGGATTGGTTAGGCATTGGGAAGACACCTTCCTTCGACATAAAAACTTAAAAATGAATATTTTGTGGAAACTAGCAAAAACAATTTTTTTTACAAGGTCGTTTTGGGGAGGGGGCTGGAGAAATAACGCCCCATCCTATAAAAGCTCAAAAATTTTATTTTTATGGTATTAACGCGTAAGTAATTCATTTCTTTTAATATTTACCTAAATTTTGCAAATAATATTTTATTTCACTGAAGGGTGAGGGAAAAATTACATTTTACGATCCCCTGGATCCATGTTTAGAATTTTGAACTTTCACCGATGTTAATACTTCTGTTTTCTAAATTAAAATTCGAGAAAACTTAAGACAAAACTTCACTTTTCACAGATAGGATTAGTACGATTTCTCCTATTTTCAAGCTTAAATAGCCTATGACCATAACACATATTTCTGCTGTCCTCTCCAAAAAAGGACGAATGGTCATCTTGTATATAACACAACAACAATACAAATTGGTTCTATTTGTCCTAAATGAGTTACATAGCGTCCACAACTGCGATTAACCGTGACATAATATCTAAGAGAACGTCGGCAGAATGAGAGAACGGATTACTTTATCTTAATTCTAATGTTTGCCAAGGGGTATACGTATTTCTTTTAATCTTATTAGAATTTATAATGCATTGACAGCCGTGATGAAAGTACATATTTATCATTTGCCATTAATGAAATCGTTTAATGAAATTTTCATGTGTGTGAAGATAAATATGCCGAGTTAAATATGTTTGACGTAAGGGGTTAGGTCGTGACATATTTAACTCAAAGTTAAATATATTTTCAAGTGCCATCACTGACATATTTATTTAACTATACGTCATATGTTGTTTAGATCATATTCGATTTTCAACTTTTGGATTTGTATGTAGAGTTTTGATTTTCTTATATATACGCGGGGTGTTAAATTGCGAAATTCATTAAGAATTACATTTTTATTTATGTTGAAATAGCTTTCATCAATTTGTACACCCATTATAATGGTCCAAAGTACCATATGTGACGCACGAAATAGAAAGGGACCTAAGGGTAAAAACCGGTTTAGTTCAGGAGATCAATTTTAAAGATTTAAATACGTGTATCTTTGGTGTACTTCAATATCATAAAACGCATATATCTTTGGGAGGGAACACTTTTGAGGCATGGAATCGGTCTCATTCGATGCTCAGATGTTGTCCACATCACAAAAAAAAGTACCCTTAGGTCCCTTTCTCGATGCGCTGTCACATATATGGAACATATTTACTCATAACTAAATTATAATATTTAACATTTCTTAATTTATTTGGTATTTTGTTTTCATTATGAAGTAGGTCCGTTTGGCTACATATTTTTAAAACTTTTCAAATTGTGGCATGGTGTTCACATTACTTTCATTCATGCTTATTTGTGTATACTCGTGTTCTTGTTTAAAATACGGATTTTGAGGAATAAAAATATTTTGCTGCTTCGTTGTAGGTTCTACTCACGTTTTTAATACCACGTCCAAAACTCTGTGATACTGGGGATATTTACTCCTTTGAACATTATTTTTTTTTTTAAACTTTGATTGTTCGTCATTTCCACGTACTCTTCAATATCTTTTAGACATATTTAAAAAAAATGGCTACAACAAACTTGAATAACAACGAAATTCAATGGAGGTCTTTCCTTAATGTCTAATATAAAATTACATATATTAAGGTAATTAGAGACAGTATCAATGTTGTTTACAGCTTTTACTAACGCGTTTATCAAAGCCCGACTCCAGTCAATGCATATAAAAAGTGGCCATTTTATTTTACTTGCCACTCAGAAAACTTTAACATCCATTAGAAACTTTTTAATATATTCTTCATAGTGGCTGGCTATGGGAACCCCAAACCCTTCTTTATGTTCTTCCGATACATCAAAATCTAAGCTGTACAGAAATACTCTATTTAAAGAGCTATCGAATTTCTTTACATTCCGCTTGTTTCATCCATAAACAAGGTATTTTTGATCTTTTGCATTAAAAATGTATATTTTTCGGGACGGCATAGCTGCTCTTCACAAAACATATACATTTCCTGTGGAACCGATATTCTTTGAACAAAACGATTCCAATGTTTTTCGCTTTGCATGAGTACCAAGTCGATTACAATATCGCTGTGTCTATTTCGCTGCTGTACTTCACTTCTTATTTTCCTAGCACTGTCTTTCGTTATCACATACTGTGTGTTTCCTACCTCAAGTAAGTCTCTTGGCGAACAAGAAGATAATTTCTGTGGTTTGATGGGTGATTTTATTTTGTTTTTTTTTCACAATTCTTCTGACGGCACTTATCTGGTGAGTTGTTACGTTTGCAGAAATAAGAGAAGTGTTAGCTCATCTTGTAACTGCAAATGTAGTACATACGAGCACATCTATACAAAATTTATACTTTCTGTAGCCTTCCTTTTCATACAAACATTTTGCGTATATTCGCATAAATTTATTATATTTTGTATATGCGTGACTATTTATATTTAGAGGGCAAATATTATTGAGCATCTTATAGTTTTCACGAACTAAATCTTCTACGTATTTGGTGAATTCAGATTTTTGTGTTATTTCCCCGTCTTTCATAAAGAATTCTTTTAAAAATTAAGATGCTATTCCTTATAATTAAAAGTGCCAGCATGAAAGAAGTATCCCTCTTTAGGCTCATGTTTTGCTTCTTGTTTTTCTATTACTGTAACCTTTTCGTTAGTAGCAGAATCAATTGAATTTTTGTTCCTTAAACCATTTTGAATATTTGTGAACAATTCCTGCTCTTCAAAAGAGTCATCCTGAAGCAAATTTTAAATCATTGCTTCATGCGAGTTGTTATGAAGTCGTTTTCCTGTATAATATCGGAGTCTATTTTGTAAACTGGAGACTAATAATATACTAATTAATTTACCTTCATCTACACAACATTATTTGGGACTTCTTTATTTGTGTTCTCTTCCTTAGGGTTAAAGTGTTTGTTGCAATTTTCATCCAACAAACAGACCTTAGTTGAAGAAAATGTCAAGCCTGATTCACAGCAGCTATACTAATCTTCATCTGTCCTACATTGACTGATTAGGACTGAAGCCATTTTTTTAAATGATGTAATGCTAACGTTATCTATATAAATTAAAGTTCGTTTCTTATAAAATGAAATACTATACAATAATAATAATAATAATATGCATTATACGCGTATCAATATTTACACTGAAACTATTATTTTCTTATGTTTCAGAACATTTAAATTTGATTTGTGCATTTGGTAGGCACTCCAGAGAACCTGATGAAAATGGTTTTTCAAAATGTAGTTATAACAAGCCATATATTATTAATATACCAGTAATAGAAACAATTAATTTTAAAGTTTTTAAGCTATATTTATTTATTTTCAAATGCATACCGATATGAATGAAATTTATTTGTTGATGATTAAGCAATGTTTATATACATTTCAATGGTGCTTTATCAAATCATCAGTATACTTCAACCATAGTTTTGAAAATTCACAAACCTCTTATCTTATGCACATACTTTTAAAAACCGAGAATTTACAAAAACCAACACAACAAAAAAATTACATTCGATATGAATCTATTTTATTTTTCTACACCTTTATACAATTATAAATCCATTGGATAACAGGAAAAGTATTTATGAGGCAAAACGAAAAGTAAAGTATAATTAAACTGTTATGAAATTTATTATTTGAAAACTTGTCATAATCTTATTTGAAACGAAATTTATTTAATTTTATTTAAGATAAATTTTATAACTTTTGTTTGAAATAAGATTGTGACAATATGTCAAATACTACATTTCATAACTAGCATTTTATATTTAACTAGAGTAACCCTGCCCGCGTTGCTGCACAATACAATAACTTACGTTTACGTCTTTGTATTAAAAATTAACTTTTCTAGAAAGAATAGACATTTTCCTGATTGTTGAATAAGTTTTTTTATGCAAAATTTTAGCTGAAAGACTACAAATCAATAATTAAAAAATGTCAATGTTCGCACTGTAAACTTAAATGACAATCAATAAACACAGAAATTAAATAAGTCAAATGGCGAGAGCAAGCAGAGCCTTATACCGACAAAATGTAATTCTCATAAGCAACAAAATACATTTTTTATAGGGAAAACACACCATCATAAAAGTGCACGTATAACGCGTATTCGTAGAAATTTTTCGATGTTTTTTTTATAAACCATCAGTGAAAGTAGACCTTTCCAATACATGTACTCATTTGATTAGTGAAATTCCAAAAATGAAATTTCACTAAAATCCAAATTTCTCTATTAAAATCCATGTGTTAAGGGTTATTGCCATTGGACGTGATAGAGGACCACAAGAGCTACAAAATAAAACAATTTTTAGTCGCGCACATGTTCCCATTTTTCAGAAATTCATACTTTACAAAAATTCCAAATACGAAATTTCACTAAAAACCAAATTTCTTTTTTAAAAATCCAATTGTTAAGGGTGATGGTCACGTGATAGAGGACCACTAGAGCTACAAAATAAAATCATTTTTAGTCGCCCACATATTCCCGTTTTCCCAGGATCCTGGCTTATCCTCACTATAATTTTAGAATTTTTGTGTACAAAAAATCAAAGCTTATCGGCATACACCAAAGTATTAATATATTATGAAAGCTATGGATCTGGTTGTCTGTTCCGTTAATTTTTTTCATGGTTGGTTCATAAATGCGGTCAGCATTCCATTTGGAATACAAACAGACGGATTTTTCGTGCTTAACAGCGCTATGTTAACATGCTAACACAGCTCTGTGTGTATGGTTATAAATTTCGAAATTTATCTTCACACGGGTACGTATTTTTAACATAGCATCTTAATTCGAATGCTCAAAATTAACATAATTTTCTTTTTTTCCATATAATGTTTTATAACAACTTTCACAAATGCTATTGGGAAATATTACTTGGATTTTTGGGTGTCGTAGGTCCCTAGCTAAAAACGAAATAAGTTGAATATGAGTGACAAGGAAGGATTTGGCTAAAAATGGAAAAATTCATCAAAGGTGACTGAAAAAATTACTAAGTCGATGTTGATATTTTTATAAAAAGTTTCACAAATACAATTAGGAAATATGACTTGGATTTTCGTGTAGGGAAAGCCGGAAAATCTAATATGATCTAAAAAACATATGACGTATAGTTAAATATGTCAGTGATGGCACTTAAAAACATATATAACTTTGAATTAAATATGTCACGTCATTTCATTGGTGCTTTACCAAATCATCAGTATACTTTAACCACAGTTTTGAAAAATTAAAAACCAAAGAGGTTATGCATATACTTCTGAATCAGTCATACATAGAAACGATCGTATTAAAATAAATTTGTTCTTGTTTACTTAAGCCAAATTCCATTAAAATGTCAATTTTAATAAGAATAAAAATAGAGTTTTTATTTACTAAATATTTGGAGGGTATTTAAGATTCGACCCGGTCGAATATAACGTTTTTACTTTTTTTTTTGTTCTAGTAAAAATTTTTAATGTATTTATTTTTAACATGTTCCAGCACTCATGAGTGAAACAAGCTGACAACAACTAACACAACTATGCACTAATTTTGATCAGAAGGATTGGACACAATATACATGACTGAGCGCGGAGTCGAATACTGGACACTCCGCTTCATAGTCTCGTGTTAACTACTTTAGCCAACAGCTAATCTCAATTTTTCATACTTGCTCTTTTGAAGTTTTTCTGGCCAGTTGTAAAGCATTTAATAAATTTTGTTTAAATACGGCAGCAGATTTTCTGGGACAAATTTTTTAAATGTGTGAATCGTTCCACAGAAAACTCTCATTAAAAATATTATTCTCCGAAGTTTTTTTTTCAGAATTCATGGGTGAATCCACCTTTATAGGTTTAGTTAGATTGCGTTTTTTCAGTAACATGTTTTCAATGATTTTTGACATAAAATGTTTTTAATAATCAGTTTATGACGAACTGTGAAGTGTTGGCAGAGCAAAAGTCTTTTCTCGGAAATCGGTATACCGGTATAGACACAAACGGTATTGAGGGTACCGGTATTTTCTAACCGTTTGCCATCCTTGGTTTAAGTGTAGCACAAAACTAAGCTCAACGCTAATTCTGCATAAAATATCTTTGTTTTTTAAAAATTTTAGCTCTTTCTTCCAAGTCAAATTTATCCCCCTATTATTTTCAAATGTTCCACAATGCATTTTATCATTGCATATTACAGAAAACATCTTTAATCATGACATATACTCAACTTTCATAATTATTTTTTCTTATGCATATTCAGCTATGGACATATAAATGGCACACATTTAGGATGTGCAATGATTTTAATATTTTCTAACTAAACTTCTTTACAAATGCAAATTTTATCATATCTGATTGTTGTTGGCAGAATTTTTGTCTCAACTGCTCTCAAATTATCCGTTATATTTTTAATAGTTATCTACCGTTAACATTTTTGTGTGAACAATGCTGCTTTTAAGTGGATATATAAATGGCACAATAAACTTAAAATATTCAGTTCCCGCGTATAGTCAATTCAAATCACTTAAATTTTTTTTGCTTTGTTAAAAAAGGTAATAAAATGAGATATTATTAACAATGGGTTCAGGCAAACATACCACTATTGAGGAAAGACAAATCTTATGGAAATCTTATGCACCGAGATGGGAAGAAAGTGGCGGAAATTGCAAATTTCTCGAAAAAAGTGTACAATGCAATTAAATCATGTGCTGGGGATCCCGATATATTGATTAAAGGTAAAAGTCGCAAGCCAAGTCGAAAAACAGATGACCGTACGGATACAGCCATAGTAAGAATGGCAAAAGTTGACCCATTCAATTCATCACGGCAGATAGCAATAGATATAAAAGATTCCTTGAACTTGGAAATATCTGGCAGGCTTGTCAGGAGAAGATTAAACCAAGCAAATTTGTTTGGACGCATTTCCAGAAAAAAGCTACTACTCTAAAAAAAATATTTAATTTTCGCCAGAGACCATAAAGAAAAATCCACAAAATTTTTGGAAAAACGTCTTATGGAGTGACGAAACAAAAATAAATAGCATGGGACCTGATGGTAAAGTTTTTGTTCATCGTCCTGCAGGCCAAGAGTTCAATCCTCGGTTCACCATGTCAATTAAGTGGAAGTTCATGCAGGACAACGATCCCAAAAACTCCTCCAAAGTAGTAAAAAGTGGTTTTGTGAGAAGATTAATGTTTTCGATTGGCCAACCCAGAGCCCTGACTTAAATCCCATAGAGCACCTATGGAACGAAGTCAAGGTTGCAATAGCGAAAAATAATTATAAAAATATGGACGAACTGTGGTCGGCAGCGCAAAAAGCTTGGTATGAGATACCTACAGAAAAATGTGAATTCTAAAAAAAAAGATGGTAATATTGTTAAACAAAAATTCTTTTCTGGCAGTGCTTAATTTAATATGGTTTAAATTAAAATTCTTATTGTCACCCTGTGTTTACCAACACTACTTTACAATTTAGTGGCAACCTTTTTTCCAAGCAGCTGGAATTGACAAGTATATTTTTTTTATCCAGTACTTCTTTTATCAAACTTGTTTTATCTTCCCTTAAATTTTCTTTTTTTCTTAATTCATTTTATTGTAAATTAGTTTTTAATATTAATTTTAAACTGAGTGTGTATATAAATAAAAAAAAAATTTCAATTTTTGCGATGCTTCGCCATTTCGGCCTCCAATAAATCAATTTGTGCCCAAACTTCACTTGCTCGTTGCCAAGATGGCGGTGGGTCTGCCTCCACAACAGCTCGTAGCGCAGCCAACTTTCTTCTCAGACGCACAATTTTCCCACCTCTTCGGTGCCTTGACCGTTTTATCTTGGGAATCGCGGTAAGTAACTCGTCTACCTTCTTCTGTTGTCTCCTACGGTACTCCTCTATCGTGATGGGTTTAGGACCAGCAGTTATCGGGGTAGCTTTATATATAGGTTTCCCCTTTGTCGTGTCCGCAGGTTGATACTCCTCCGTGGGGATTTTATTGTCCTTCGGATTTGGCAGGATCGCCATGTAATGATGGTAGATATATTGGTTGTTGTGTTCCTACCCGTGTTGTTAGCCGGCGCTGATAAACGCCACTGGCGTAAGGTATTTTTATACTTTTCTTTTGCTGTGTATAGCAAATATCTTTCTTATCTTAGAGCAGATAAATGCTCCTAAGGAAGAAGTCCAAAGTAGTAAAAAATTGGTTTTGTGAGAAGATTAATGTTTTCGATTGGCCAACCCAGAGCCCTGACTCAAATCCCATAGAGCACCTATGGAACGAAGTCAAGGCTGCAATAGCGAAAAATAATTATAAAAATATGGACGAACTGTGGTCGGCAGCGCAAAAAGCTTGGTATGAGATACCTACAGAAAAATGTGAAAAACTCGTTGAAAGTTTGGGCAGGAGCTGCGAAGCTGTCATCAGAAACAAAGGGTTCAGCACTAAATATTAACAATAAAATGTTGGTACACACAAAAAATCGAAGAATACAAATTTTTTTATACTTTTTGAAGAATGTGCCATTTATGTGTCCAGCTAATTTCAGGAGGGATAGGTTAAGTTAGGTTAGGTTGAAGAGAGAGGCATAAGCTATCCCAATCCATTCCGGATTACACCTAGGCCTCATGGGCCTGTTGTGCGCTCTATAATAAGGAGTCCCCATTGTACTGTAGGGTGCCTCCACCGATACCATGGAAACCTTCAAATTCGATTACGTCAAGAACCCAGTTTCTTAGATGTATCTCCTTAAGTTCCTCCAATTTGAGCCCCCAAGAAATTCCAATCCCCGTATAATCTCTTGATTAAATGTTTGCCTTCTGACTTGGCTAAAAGCTGGACAGTAGCACAAGTAGTGCTCCAGTGTTTCGTCCTCTTCCTGACAGGCCCTGCATGTTATATCGCTAACGATAGCCATTCTTGCCAGGTGATTCCTTAACTCTGTATGTCCTGTTATCAAATAAATCAATCTCCGTAGTGATGGCCTACTCAACGCTAGGATCTCCTTCGTCCTGTTACCATCTGGGTCGCCCCATAGAATTCTAGTCACCCTACCTACGTTAGAGTGCTGCCAATCTCTTGTATGCAATTCTATAGCCCACCGCCTTAGTTCGTTCTTAAAATCCTGAAATGGCTTCGGACTGTCTAACGTAATGTTCGCCATTAATGCTCCCATCTTTGGTAGCCTATCTGCCTCAACATTTCCAGGTATTCCCTGATGTCCTGGAATCCATATTATCTCTATGCCCCCACATTGCGTGTATGAGTTAATATCATCCTTGCATTGTAGTACACACTGAGATCGAACCACATGATTCCTCAGGGCTTCGATGAACTTCCTACTATCCGAGAATATAGGAACCGGTAGTCTGTTATCGATTTCCTTCAACCATTTTATCCCTTCCGCAATAGCCACGATCCCACTCTGAAATACTGTGCTATGATCCGGCAGGCGGAAGTATTTACGAAAGTTACGACCCATGTCACAGAAACCTCCACCCGATCGGTCACCAATCCTCGACCCGTCCGTGTATAGGTTAGTTATGGGGTTCATTATATCTGCACCCTCCCACTCCATACCTTCCGATATTATGGTGGAGCAGTGTGATCGTACATATCTAATAGGGATCCTATGGCACGCAACTGTGCGAGCGTTGTTCCCGGGTAAGACATGTACTATACCCTGGTGCTTGGTTATGTGTTCTCTTGTCAGCCACTCACCCATATCCATCAATCTCGTAGCAGCCAGAGCTGCTTCATATATAACCTGTATATCAATAGGCAGTATTGATAGAATAATTTCCATCGCCTTAGTTGATGTGGTTCTCATTGCGCCACAGATGCCGATACAGCACTGTCTTTGTATATTTTGAAGGTGTTTGACATTAACCTTCCTTTCCAAGGACGTCCACCACACTAACGAGGCGTACGTCACAATTGGTCTTACCACACTCGTATAGAGCCAGTGTGCCATCTTTGGGCTCATTCCCCATTTGGACCCGATTGCTTTTCTGCAATAGGTTCACACTTTTTGGGTCTTGATTACCCTACTTTCTATATGGTCCTTCCAGGATAACCTCCAGTTGAGTATCACTCCTAGATATTTGACCCTCCTACTAACTTAAATCGTCGCCACATCGTCTGCATAGCAGACGGGAGCAAATCCTTCCTGGAATAATATTTTCAGTGGAGATAGTAGGAGATAGTATTCCCACCTGTGGTGTCCCGCAACATACGTTCCCTCCTACTCTTGTGTCGTTAACCTCACAACTTATCTTCCTGTTCCTTAGCATATGACTCATCCATGCAATCAGTCTCTGGTCCAAGTCAAAGTTACCTAGCGAGTCAATAATGCTCGAGGTCGATATATTATTGAAAGCTCCCTCTATATCGATAAATACAGCCATGGTGTACATACCTAAATCGAAGGTTCTCTCTATGTGATATACAACTTCCTGTAGGGCTGTCTCAAAAGACCTGTCCCTCATGTAAGCGTGTTGCTTAAATTTCATTACATCGTGCGGTATTCTTTCCTTCAACATTGTGGCCACAATCCGTTCCAATGTTTTCAGTAACAATGAGGTTAGGCTAATCGGTCTGTAAGCCTTCGGATCTGCATAGCTTTCCCTGCCCGGTTTTGGAATGAAGACAACTTTAGCCTCCCTCCATGCCAGGGGAGTATGAATTAGTAAGACAGATTGTGAAGATATTAGCCAACCTATCCCCTATCAGGTCCATACTTCTATGAAGAAGAGCCGGGAAAATGCCATCAGGCTCTGCCGCTTTGTAGGGCGAAAAGCTCTTCACTGCTCTACATACCATCTGAGTATCTATTATTATCCTTGGATTGTCCATATCAGGAGGGTTTAGACTTAATTAAATTTTTATACCCTCCAAAAAAGAATTTGGAGGGTATATTCACTTTGTCATTCCGTTTGTAACGCATCGAAATATCCATCTCAGACCCCATAAAGTATATATATATTCTTGATCAGTGATGAAATCTAAGACGAACTGAGCATGTCCGTCCGTCCGTCCGTCCGTCTGTGGAAATCACGATACAGTCCAAACGAAAAGAGTTAGACTCTTGAAATTTGGCATAAATATATTTTAAAACTTAGAGCAGGTTAAATTCGAAGATGGGCTAAATCGGGCAAGGGGGAAAAAAGTTCCCCTAAGAAGAACTAAACCAACCCAGAAAAAACAACATAATTTTTATAGTTTTTTGGTTATTTTGTTAAGCAAATGATATATTTTTATGTCAAATACGGTCCAACGCCTTAAACTTGGAGCCATTAAATAAAATAAAAATATTTTTTGACCCCGCCCACTTTAGTGGGCGTTATTATAGGCAAAAATAGCATAAAAATTTAACAAATTGTTTTACTTAAGCCTACATTCCTTAAAAATAACACTTTTAAGCTTTAATGACGAAGCTGAGACGAAACCTGGTACTACTCTGCCCTACCCCCTCCTTCCCCTTCGCCCCCTTAATGACTACCAAAAAAATTTTTTTTTTTTAAATTTTATATATAATCATCCCAAGCATTTATCTTTAGAGTTTTATGACTGCCGATTTCTGCCCTACCTCCCCCCCCCACCTCTTTCTTTGCCCCCTAAATGACCATACCAAAAAATTTTTTTTTTTATTTAATTTTGTATATAATCATCCCAAGCATTTATCTTTAGAGTTTTATGACTGCCGATTTCTGCCCTACCCCCCCCCCCCCCCCCTCTTCCATTGTCACCTAAATGATCCTACCAAAAAAATTTTTTTTTTTAAATTTTGTATATAATCATCCCAAGCAATTATCTTTAGAGTTTTATGACTGCCGAAAAATGACATTTTAATTTTGTATATAATTATCCCAAGGATTTATTTTTAGAGTTTTATGACAAAGGTGAAATGTTTCCCCCACAGCCCTTGCCAGAGCGACCTCGCCAAAATACAGTTTTTATAGCCTCCAAAGAGAATTTTGATGAAGTCTAAGACGGTCTAGCAATGCCCATACGTTCGTCTGTGGAAAACATGATATTGTATGTTTTTGAACCCCACCCCCTTTAGTGGGCGTTGACGTACGATATTATATAAAGGAACTCTGTCCCACCAAGTCAAACATATCAAATTCACTTACTAAATATTTGGAGGGTATTTAAGATTCGACCCGGTCGAATATAACGTTTTTACTTGTTTTTATTAATGAATTTTAGCGTAAGCTTATTTAATATTAAATTTTAGTAATACAACTTTGGAAAAAAACCAAAAATTGGTTGTTTATTATTAATATTTCCGATATTGTAGCACAAGAAAGAACTAAAGGTAAAATGTGTCATTTTTTTTTTTTTTTTTTTTTAGGAGTAGGACCAGCGCTCAGGGGATGACCCCTATATATGCAATGCATTACGCCGGAACTGAAAACGAGGGGATAGTATTGAGGAGACAGATTAGGAAAGATGAGAAGATAGACAGTTTTTTTTTTTTTTTTTTTTTTTTTTTTTGTAGCTATTTCAACCTTTTTACTTCGCCGGCTAATTTTTGCTACAGGGCCGACGAAGGCGGGTGCTGTTACTCTGCTTTTTAGTACATGAAAGTGTCAGTCTCTACCAATTATGTTCAATGATCAGTGACTATGCCTTCATCATTGAAACAGGCTGGCAACAACTAACACAAGCACGCACTAATGCTGATCAGAAGAATTCAACACAATATTTCATGACTCAGAGCGGGCTCGAACTCACGACCCTCTGTTTCATAGTCTCGTGTTCTACTACTTCAGCCAACAGCACCCATTGTAAGTCCATAGCTGTATATTCAATTTGATCTTTAATTTCGATGAGTAGTAGTATATCGTCGCGTTTCTTCACAAACCACGTAAATCCAAGATACTAATTTTTCAAAAACGAAAAAAACTTAATAACTTTTTAAATGAGTTATGGAACAATTTATTTTACCAAAAAATATAGCGTTACGATTTTCTGAAGGGTGTAGAAACATGTTTTGAAAAAATTAGTTATTTACAAGTAACTGTGGCCAAATTTTTTGCTTACGTGTTTTGGTCACTAAAAACAGTCTTAAAAATTTTTCGCTTACGACGTTTTTGAAAAATTAAAGACTTATTTTAGAGAGTAAATTAATATTTATTTCCTTATTTATTTTAAAAAATAGTTGATTCTTATTAAAAATGTAACAAATAATGCGATAAAGAAATCAAAAAAGGAAACATTTCAATGGTAAATTTTTGGTTGAATATTTTTTGCTAAAATTTTTTGACAAAAATGTATTTTATCTTAGAGTTTTTTAAGAGAGTTAAAGAAAAGTTGGTATCTAGACACGTTCAGATTATATTGGTATGTTCATAAAAGTTTTTCAGCTTTACCGTGGCTACAATTTTCCCAAATATAGTGTACGAAAAATCAGGATTTCCTAAAAGTTATGATAAAAAGATTGAAAAAAAATTTTTTTTTCTTTAACTTTCTTAAAAAAAACTCTAAACTGAAAAGCATTTTTGCCATAAAATTTTGGCAAAAAATACTCTACCTACTCTTGGCTACATTTTTGCCGAACATAGTTAAGCGATATTGTTAAGTTCTGATAGCTATTTGGCAAAACCTGATGACACCTTTTTTTTGGGCTTGATGGTAATATTGAGAAACTTTGGAGGCCCATAAAAACAAAACGGTCACCAAATTGGCCAAACTGAGTATAGGGTTTTACTACAATTTGATAGTAAAATCGAACCCATATAGTCACGACCTTGCACTTTTCAAAAGGTCTTCATTTGTTGCATAGTGTTATAAAAAATTCTAAAAGTACAATAAATAATCTTAAAAAATACTTCAAAATTGTATTTCTTCTTGAAAAAAGAGAGTTGTTGAAAAAAGGGCCAACTATTTTGCGGCGTTAGTTTCTTCAAACTTATTAAATCATCATATATTTGTTTTTTGATACCACTAGAGTTTCTTTAAAGTGGAGGCAAATTTATGTCGAGATCAACATATTTTTTTTTATGGGGAGACAAAATATACTCATTTTTAAAATTCAATTTGTAGAACATGCCATCTTCATTATATATTAAACACTTTGTGTCAATTACTTGCGGATCCAGGTCTTATTGATTGATAAAATTTGATTTTTTTAAAGTCTTTGAAAAAATCTGTTGAAACAAAAAGTTCTTTATCCGTTTTCTTCCCTTTGGTCAGAGATTGATTTCACAGCGCCAAAAATATTTCGATTATGTTCCAGATATCTCAAAAACAAAAAAATAATGAGTGAAGCTATGACATTTCTAACCTTAAATGCAAAGAAATAAGTATATATTTTGAAAGGAAACGTCATTTTGTATGGCGATTACGAGGTTTTCAAATGTAACAACTTTGAGAGACTATCGCCCCAAGAAAAATTCTCTGATTGACTTGAAATTTCTCCTATGTGCGTGAGACTTTAATATTTACAACAATTAATATAAAGAAATTCAATTTTCTATGCAAATGACATTTTGTATGGCGCTTACGAGTTTTTCGAAATGAACCTAACTTTTTTTTTCAAACAAAGTTGTCAAGGTGAGATTGTAGACATATGGCAAAGGTTATTTTCTACCAGAATCCCCAAAAAAGTCAATTTGGCGACGATATGCGTGCACAACTTCATTTGTCGCTTGCTCATTAACGACTAAATGGAATAGGAATGTGTGATTTTGTTGTTCGCGGATGCGGATTATTTGTTTGAGTTTACATTTAATTTAGAACTTGCCAATATAAAAGATGTTCAAACATCCCGATCAAACGCAGACGATGCGTTATATGTGGTTGAATTCTTCACCTATATGTATATGATACAGGAGTAAATTTTTTTTAATTATTTACCTTATATCTGTACGTTATAGGCATGACATGGTAAGGCATGTATTATGGTGTATAAAAAATCTTTAGAATAGAGAAAATCGTATCATGTAAATGCAAGCGGTCGGTAAATGTTTATTTTCTTAACCATTTTAGAAACTTTTGTATTCTCATTATATCGGAGATGAATTTCGAAGTAAACATTGGCCGCATTAATACTATTTATTGAAGATGCTAGTATTTTTATACAATAACTACGAAAACAAACCAAGTCAACTCAGGAAATTCCACGTTATTTTTGTAGATATTGTAGAACTGCAACCATCAGCTATTTAATGCATAACAGCAGAACACAAAACAAGCTACCTTTGCTTTTTATTTTAAATGTTTTTTTTTTGTTTTTAATTTAATCTTTTCGCCAATATTTAATTTTTTAAGTACACCGCTTTTTATTTGCAATTTGCTCATATTTTGTTATTAACTGAACTCTTTAATATCTTTGCTTTAAGTTTACTTATGTCGTCCGTGTAAACGTGAAAAATACCTACAGATTGTAGTTCTCGTGTCTTATACATTTTGTTCTTATACTTATATACAATGTGTTACTTTCTTATCAGCTGACCAAATTTTAAAATAGCGTACTAAATTATGACGTGTTGTTCACACCAGTAATCTTTTTTCGTGCTATTACTTTATGATGTATTACTTTATGACTGCAGTTTGAATTCCTTAATCATATTGATAATGCTGCTATTGGACCCCAAATTAAAATAGTTTCTATAGTTTGCTGTTCTTGGAAATAAAAACAAAGTCAAAACTCAAAAATAATATTTTATGCAATCAAGCTTTTTCAGATTTTTAATTTTACACAAAAGAAAAATTCTTATTTAGCTGAGAAAACATTGCGTCCTTTCGATGACAATGTTGATGTGTACAGGCATACCTTTCTCTTCTTTCTAGGCGCTGAGACCAAAAATTTAAATACATACCTGCAAACAAAAATGCTTTAACTTTTCTTTATAAATACAGATAGCGATACTAATGCATTATGTATATATATACACTATGTACTACATGAGAAGAATATTGATATACATTCTTAGAACCGCATCACAAATTTAAATTGGGAAGCTACAAAATTTACCGTGAAGACCAGCTAACACATGGCGGAGGAGTACACGTCCAGTAGCTTTTACTGCTGCTTATAACCTTAATTATACCATAGATATTAATGCAGATTTAGATCTCCTTACAAACTTTTGCAGCGAGTTTTTCATCTTTGGCACGCCACATACATTGGAACTGTGTATCAAATAACACAGCAGGTAATGAACTTTACAGGCACTGTATGGCTTTCAACTATATCCGTATTCATATACCCGATTCGGCCAAAATTTAACACATGTTCAGCTCTCTACATTAGACATTTTATTGACAAACTCTAGTATTAACTTTTCAAAGTTAGAAGCCCAAGCAATCATTCTTCATTCAGACCACGCCGCAATCACTTGCTCCATTTTTGGTGAGTTTCAATATAAATTAAGTTTAGTTCCAATGTACAACCGATCATACTGGCCAAGAATTAGAGCTTGGGAGAGGGAAATTAGACGTCAAACGATTGATCTAGCAGATTTAACGCCTAGAAATGTTGATTTGCTATTAGATAAACTAATCGCAATTGTTAAAGATGATTTTAGTAGGATTCCCGTACAAAACAAAAACCGGCAGAGAGAAATTTGTAATACATCTAAAATGCTCATTGCACAACAAAACTAATTCAGGCGTAAACTTCTCCGATATAGGGATGCAAACCACAGGGTTTATTTAATTGCTGTATTAAGGCAGTTAAATAGTCAAATTGATTTCCATCTTAATAAGGATAGAAACGAGTTGTGGTAAAAATTTATTTCAAAGTTCCCTAGGATCTGAAAAGTTCAGGAAATTGTCAAAAGCTTTAAAAGGAAAGAGCCCCATATTCTGTGACTTGAACATTAATGGTTCAGTACTCAAAACTGGAGCAAAAAAAAGCTAATACAGTAGCTGAGACTTTTAGCAATTCTCATTCGATAACATGAACAATTCTTCTCCTATAGATTTATATGTTTCAACCTGCGTAAACAATTTTGAAGAAAACTCGTCTATTATTGAACTCACAGATATCTCTGAATTATGTTATTAAAAAATAATAAAGCCCCAGGTCTAGTAGGCATAAATAGTATTATTTTGAAAAATATGCCAGATAGCTTTCATGTTGAACTCAGCAAAATACTTAACTTTTGCCTAAAACATAGTTATTTTCCCTCTACTTTCAAAACGTCGAAAGTAATTTCTATCCCAAAATGGGTTAAGATCCAAAATTACCCACTATTTATAGGTCAATGACTATTTTGAGTTTACTGGACAATGTCTTTACAAAAATAATGCATAAAATATTAGCAGATTTTGCAGAACAAAACAGTTTCATTAACCACCAACTGAACGCCACAAGGGGGAATACTGTCTCCCTTGTTGTGGGTGGTGACCATAAATACCCTACTGAAGACATTATCCCAGGAAGGATTTGCTCCCGTCTGCTATGCAGACGATATTGCGATACTGATAAGGGGAAACAATCCTAGGGTTCTTTGTGAGAAGAACCCTGAATATAGCTTATAACTGGGCTACACAAAGGGGTCTCAATGTCAACCCAGAGAAGACAGAAATTTGTAGGTTTACAAGGAAACGGAAGATTGCACATTTGGAATCACCGGTTTTTCGAGTTAGGACGATACAGATTAATAAGAGGGTCAAATATCTAGGAGTGATACTCGACTGGAGGTTATCCTGGAAGGACCATATAGAAAGTGAAGACCCAAAGTGTCTGGACCTATTGCAGAAGGGCAATCGGGTCTAAATGGGGAATGAGCCCAAAGATGGCACACTGGCTCTATACGAGTGTGGTAAGACCAATTGTGACGTACGGCTCGTTAGTATGGTGGACGTCCTTGGGGAAAAAGGTTAATATCAAACATCTTCAAAGGATACAAAGACAGTGCTGTATCGGCATCTATGGCGCGATGAGAACCACATCACTAAGGCGATGGAAAATATTCTATCAATGCTGCCTATTGATATACAGGTTAAATACGAAACAGCTCTGGCTGCTACGAGATTGATGGAGATGGGTGAGTAGCTGACGAGGGAACACACAACCAAACACCAGAGTATAATACACGTCTTACCCGGGAACAACCCTCGCACGGTTGCGTGCGATAGCATCCCTATTAGATATGTACAATCACACTGCACCACCGATCGGGTGGAGGTTTCTGTGACATGGGTCGTAACTTTCGCAAATACTTCCGCCTGCCGGATCATAGCACGGTATTTCTGAGTGAGATCGTGGCTATTGCGGAAGGGATAAAATGGTTAAAAGGAATCGATAACAGACTACCGGTTCGTATATTCACTGATATTAGGAAGGTCATCGATGCCCAGAGGAATCATGTGGTTCAATCTCGGTGTGTTCTACAGTGCGAGGATGAGATTAACTCATACACGCACTGTGGAGGCATAGAGATAATATGGATTGCAGGACATCGATGAATACCTGGAAATGTTGCGGCAGATAGGCTAGCAAAGATGGGAGCATTAATGGCGAACATCACGCTAGACAGTCCGAGGCCATTTCAGAACGAACTAAAACGATGGGCTATAGAATTGCATACAAGAGATTGGCAGCACTCTACCGTAGGTAGGGTGACTAGAATTCTATGCGGGACTCAGATAGTAGTACGACAAAGGAGGTCCTAACGTTGAGTAGGCCAGCACTACGGAGATTGGTTTATTTAATAACAGGACATACAGAGTTAAGGAATCACCTGGCACGGATGGGTATCGTTGGCGATATAACATGCAGGGCCTGCCAGGAAGAGGACGAGACACTGGAGCACTACTTGTGCTACTGTCCAAGTCAGAAGATAAATATTTAATCAGGAGATTATAACTCCTTATTATAGAGCGCAGAACAGGCCTATGAGGCCTAAGTGAAATTCAGAATGGATTGGGATACTTATGCCCCTCTTTGCAACCTAACCTACCACCAACAGTTCAGATCGCGTTTAATACAGCAACTACACAATAAACCAACCTCTCACTTTCACTTTAAATTTAGAACTCTCTTTATTTCAATCATGGTTTGTCTTATATACAAAAATCGTATTGCTAACTAAGTACTAATAAGATGTATTCTCTTGTACATGTAAAATCTTATCTTAACATAAATACTAATTATTGTGTTTACATAGATGATGTTTCTTTGTCTGATTCATATCTATAACCGATGTGTTTATGCTACGCTACCACCATTACCAATATGTTTTAAAGCAAACACAATCGGTTTGAATAGACACTAAAAACCAGACAAAGAAACATTCAGGTTTTACAAAACTGAACATTCTGCCGGCAAATAATAAATAAAATACAAATTGAAACTTATATTAATCTAGGTAAAGCAACAGCTGCTTCCTTAATATGCAGATTACAACAATTATTAGTATGATGATGATTATAAGGGTTGTAAAACTTATCCCATAGTGTGTTAGATGATGAAACCCGAGTTGTGTGTTGAAACCAAATAATGTTACAGGTGCCGGAATGTCCGGAACTTTGTAGATTTCCATTTCACTATTAATTTTAGTATGGGCAAGTGATGGTACGGAATTAGAAATATTAACCACAGGAAAGACGTAGCTAACTTCAGAATGATACAAATCATAGGCCCAGAGATTCACTTCGTCTGACTCGAGGTGGCAATTCGCTTGCAATTTTGAAATGCCTGCGCCTTGCATCCTAATAGGATGAAGTTTATCATGACATATTACCTCTGCTAGGGTGTCTTCTTTAACAGAAAATATCCACGAGTTGGGTGTGTGCATTTGGTGTCAATAATTCTGAAACCTTTTCATTTCAATTTTACAGCTATTCGGAATTTCTCTTGCCTTTAAAAAAAGTTGAACTTCACAACTGGTTGCTCCTTTAGTGTTGAAAATTGGATGAATTTGTTGGCATAACATCATCCTATTAATTTTTTGACAATGATCGAATTCGTCGTAATTTAGCTTGTAATATGTCTTCTTATTTGAATTGGTTAGAATATATCTATTTTTTATATGAAGTTTTATCGATTAACCATCATGAAGAATAGGATATGTATGAATTTCATACGCCTGCATTATCTCTTTTTTAATTAGTGGGAGGCGTATGTTAAACAAAATAAAGTCGGTCGTGGTTTTTGTTGAGACTTGTGCAACCCTTGCCAGTTCAAGAGGATTTTCTGAAGGAAGTTGTACCAAAAGGCTTATATTGGATTTTATAATCTGAATTTGCTGCTTAAATTTCTTCACAGGCAATATTCGATGAATAAAATTGCCTTTCAGATTTAAGAGTACTTCAATTACGTCTTCCTGTATTTGTTCAAGTAACTTTACCGATGTCAGCATATTTGTAATCGCCCTTATCCGTTCTGCCTCATCTTACGTCTCATGGATCTCGGACTCTACTAATTTAATAGCATCACTAAGCATCACAATATTCTTGAAAACGACGGTGTTCTCTTTCTTAATGACATCCATTGTTATATCCTGAACAGATGAAATATTTTGAACGGCATTTAGCATTTGTAAAATTTCTTCAGAGTTCTGCTTTAATTTCCACGATATTTCTTCGGCGTGTTCTTCATCCATTAACCCAAATAATGCATGTTGAATATTTTCAATGAACGGCAGCAATGATCGAGTCCTACGGTTTGGTACTGAAGACATTATCAACTCATGTCTGTCTAAAATCCGTTCATACAATGTATGCAGATTTTGTCCAGCTGACGACGCAAACATTTCATTCCTTCCCTTTAAGTTTTCAATCTAGGGATACCTTGGCTGATATGTAACTGGAAATGTTTACATGTACTAACAGGTTCCATGAATTCGTTGACAGTCCTACTGTCTCTACCTTTTCAAAGAATATGCCTGACTTATTACTAAAATTGTTTACATCAATTTGCGTCTTGACCGGACTTAATATGGATAACAAAGATAATAAGGTTACTAATATATTTTTATTCTTTATTTTGTGTTCATTTTGATTTTTATAATATACTTTCTTTTTAGTACCCTTCTTTTTGGCATCATTCGTTAAATGTGTATTGTTCAAACTTTTTTGTTCATTTGGTACCTTAGTACCACTAGCTGTGTCATTTTCATCATTATCAGTGGGAAAAGGACAAACATTGTGAATTGACCTTTTGGTTTCCCCATTGCTGGTTCTTACGTCCACCATTCTGCATAGCCCATCCGATCCTAATATGGTTCGGATGACTCCCCCGCCTCCAGCTCAAGGCAGGAGTGTTATCTTCTTTTAAAAGAACTAAAGTTCCAGGTTTAATATTTTCTATGGATTTTTTCCATTTATACCTTTTTTGTAATTCGACTAAATATTCTGAAGACCATCGTCTCCAAAATTCTTCTATGTTTGAGTTCCTTACATCTTCTGCAAAATGTTGTTGCTGAATAGTTTTTATAATTATTGTTAATGCTTCTCTCCTGAAAAATAAAAAGGTTTTAGTATAAATAAAACAATTAATTTTATTTCATTTTTCCCGACGTTTCGTCAATTACTTGTTGACTTTATCTAGGGTTTTGGGAAATCTATTTAATAATTAAAAAACATAAGATTATAATTATATTGTACACTTTCGCTTATTATAATGGGAACTTACAATAATTTTTATTAATTTTTTTAAAGTTGTTTTTATTAACAATGCTATCGTTTTCCATTTCATATAAACACAAATTACACCTTAAAGCTTTTTCACAGCTTTACTCAATAGCTAACTTATAATTAGTGCTTATGTTGTCCGTATCTTCTTTTAAATTCATCGTCCTTTTCCATATATTCGCTCCCCGAATATATGGACTCCCCAAAATACACAAGCCAAATGTACCTCCAAGACCAATAATTTCCTCGATACAAGTTCCGTGCTACAAACTCTCTAAATATGTAGGGAAAATTTTGAAAAATATCATTTCGGACAAATACAATGTATTAAACTCCGCAAGTTTCAAAAATATTTAAAAAACATCACATTAGAGGATGGGGAAATATTAATTTCACTTGACGTGATATCCCTTTTCACCAACATTCTAGTAGGGAAAGCCACTAACATTATACTGGAAAAATGGACACTCCTTCAAAAATACACAAATATGTCTAAATCATTATTCTCAAAAATACTTCGGTTTTGTCTCTGCGAGAATAATTATTTTGTATACGAAAAAGAAATCTTTAAACAGACTTTTGGTATGCCAATGGGAAACCCGCTATCACCAACCATTGCGGACATTGTGTTAGATGATTTATTAGACGAAACCTTAAAAAAGCTTAACTTAGATAACATAAAATTAAAACACATAGTAAAGTATGTAGACGATCTCTTTGCCATAATCAAAATTCAAAATAAAGATAAAATATTAAATATGTTCAACAATTATCACCCCAGAATCAAATTTACCATGGAAATAGAACAATCGATCACATATTTGGACACAAAAGTACACAAAGAAAACAATAAATTAATACTAGATTGGCACAAAAAAGAAACAGCATCCGGAAGAATTATAAATTTCAATTCCACACATAACACAAATACTAACTGAAAATAGTTTCCCTAAAAAAGTAATAACGCAATTAATTAATGAAACTTACACAAAATTATTTAACAACACAACACCTGAAAATACTAACAAAAAGGAAGAAAATATGTAAGTATTAGAGTGTAAGTTACATACCTGGCCTAACTGATAACACGAACATCAGAAACACAATAAAGCAAATAAACATAAAGTTCGCATATAAACCAAACAAAACAATAAACACAATATTTTCAAAAATTAAAGCGCCAATAAATAAGGAACAACAAAATAATGTAGTCTACGAAATAAAATGCAATGGCAATAACAATAACAGCTGTGATATGTTATACATAGGTACGACGAAACTAAACTTAGAAATGAGACAAAGAGAGCATAGGACAGACATAGAAAAGAAGAAACACTCAACAGCATTATCACAACACATACTGGACAACAATCACATAGCTGATTTTAAAAATGTAAAGATACTAGACAAGGAAAACATTGGAAAGAAAAGATACACTATAGAAAGTTTAAGAATTCAACAAAAAAGGAAAAGGACGATGAATTTAAAAGAAGATACGGACAACATAAGCACTAATTATAAGTTAGCTATTGAGTAAAGCTGTGAAAAAGCTTTAAGCTGTAATTTGTGTTTATATGAAATGGAAAACCATAGCATTGTTAATAAAAACAACTTTAATAAAATTAATATGTAAATTATAATAAAAATTATTGTAAGTTCCCATTATAATAAGCGAAAGTGTACAATATAATAATAATCATATGTTTTTTAATTATTGAATAGATTTCCCAAAACCCTAGATAAAGTCTACAAGTAACTGACGAAACGTCGGGAAAAATGAAATAAAATTAATTGTTTTATTTATATAAAAACGTAGCCTCACTAGCTCATAACATTAAAATATAAAAAATTTTGAAGTGGCTATAACAAATCAACAAAAAGGTTTTAGGTTTGTCTTTTTTAAGTAAATAAATACAACATTATTCATGAAAATTATGAGAGGCTTATAAGAGTGTAATAGAGCAAATTTCATATGAAATTTTGTTTTATTGCGCTGTTATTATACTCTCACAATTTTTATGAATAAGGGGGATAAACTTTAAAACATATGCTATTATATTTTGAAGACAATTAAAATTATTTCTATGATTAATTGACTCATAAATACACTCGACCTTTTTGATAAGCATCACCTTGATTCTCTTTTTTATTTCTGGAACTTCAAAATCTGTAATAAATGAGTTATTATTATACGGTTCCTTATTAAATACAAATTTGGGACCATTAAACCAAAATTTGTTTTTAACTAGTTCATCTGCTGTCAATCCTCTCGAAATAAGGTCGGTTGGATTTTCCTCTGACTGCACATGCCTCCAATTATTTACATTAGTAATTGTTTGTATAAAGCTAACTCTATTTGATACAAACACTTGTAAGCGTGTTGGGTCTAGTTTAATCCAGCTTAAAACAATGGTGGAGTCTGAGTAGTAGAAAATATTAGTAAATTCCATCTTAAGACTTTCAATCACCACGTTCATTAATTCAGATAATAACACCATTGCACATAGCTCCAATCGTGGAAGTGTAATAACTTTTATAGGAGCAACCTTTGACGTTGCCAAATATGAATGCACTTTCCCACGACAATCCACCGATCTTACATATATTACTGCACCATATGCTTTCATGGACGCATCGCAGAATTCATGCAATTCAACGTATGCTGGTTTAACACAAACAAAATGCCTGGGTACTGCTATCTGGTTTAAGAATTTAAAATTATCACTAACAGCCTGCCATTTGCGACTTATCTCTTGAGGAACTTGATCATTCCAATCGATTTTTAATTTCCACAATTCTATTAACAAAATCTTCGTAATAACTGTAACAGGTCCTACTAAACCAAGTGGATCAAATAATCCTGAAATTTCTCCTAATATCATTCTTTTTGAAATTTTTTCATCATTTTTCCATTTACAGTTTAAGCTTAGTTGATCCATTCCTGTATTCCAAATAACGCCAAGTGTTCTAGTGAAGTTAGAGTTGTCAGATTTTATGTCCAGACTTTCCGTTATTTTTTCTTCGTTCACTTCATTTAATATTACTTTTTCGTTTGTGCACCACTTTTTTAATGGCATTCCAAATTCCAGCAATATTGCATCTAAGATCCTTCTTAATACTGTAACCTTCTTCAAACAGTCCCCTCCTGTCATTAAATCGTCCATATAAAAATCGTTTTTAATTATTGCCGATTCATCCGGAAATTGGTTTCTTTTCCAATCCGCAATTTTTTCTAAACATTTTACTGCTAAATATGGAGCAGCTGACGTACCGTAAGTAACAGTTTTAAGAGCGTATGTTTTTATTTGCTCTGTTTCAGTGAAGCGCCAAAATATTAATTGGTATTTTCTATCATTTTCTGACATCCAAATTTGTCTGTACATTTTCTCTATATCCGCTGAAGAAACGTATCTATATTTCATGAATCTCAGCAAAATATTAAATAAATTTTCCTGAATTTTAGGACCTGTGTGCAGTAAATCGTTTAACGATATATTACTTGTAGTCTTACAGGAAGCATCAAATACAACCCTTAATTTTGTAGAAGTGCTTTCTGGTCTACAAATACAATGATGTGGTAAGTAATATCCTATTGAAGAAACACCTTTTGCTAAATCCATATGACCCATCTCTAAATATTGACGCATAAATACATGGTATTGTTCTTTCAATTCTGTATTCTTTTGTAATTTTCTCTCCAGAGCAAAAAATCTTCTTTTAGCAATGAGGCAGGAATTACCTAATTTATTAATATTATCTTTAAAAGGTAATGTTACTTGAAATTTACCGTCTGCTAATCTTTTTGTATTTTCATCGAATGATTTTTCACATTCTTTCTGAAGGGTCGTTAAGTTATTCACTTTCGGCACTTCTTCTACTTCCCTGAACTTTTCTAATATTTTTTCTGTAGTTGTATCTATCGTTACAACATTCTGCTTTGGTATACCATCATCTAATTGTGTCATGCTATAAGCAACCCAACCTAATATTGTATTTTGTAATTTTGTTTTAGCTTTTGGGTCCTGTAATTTTCCATTGCATATAAGATTCATTTGAAAGGAGCATGTCAACTCCTTTCGGAATGTTATATATTGGATCTGCTAGCTTAACGCTATTTGGAAAAGTTCCTGGTAACATTTTTGAACTTGGGAAGTTAGACACAATTTTATCTAGTACTGCTGCATTTAAAAAAGTTGTATACTTAGTTACCTTTGATTTCATATTAATGCCAATTTGTTCGTGTATGGGTAATTTTTTCATTTGTAGTCCCTCTATATTTTTATTTACCTTCATAACATTAGGTAAATTTAATTTGTTCTTAATTCTTTTGTTACTAGATTTATCTGAGAACCTCCATCTAGTAATACACGACAATCTATCCATTTATTGTCTCCTGTTTTAACCTGTACAATTGCTGTTGATAACAAAGCGCAGTCATTATTATCTTCATTGTCACTGTTCACCAAAACAGTCTTTGGTTTAGTTCTGTCTTCATGAATCAGCGTATTATGTTCATTTTTACAAATTCTACAGTTAAATTGGCTATTACACATTTTTGTGAGATGACCTGGACAAAGACATTTGTAGCATAATTTAAAATTTTGTACCTTTTCTAATTTTTCTTTAAAGGACAAACTTCTAAATTTTGAACATTTAAACAAAATATGCCTTGAAGTGCAGCCTAACAAACATTTTGGATTATTAAATTTATGATATGAGTCCCTTAAGGAATAAAAAACTACTGTCAGCTCATCATCGGAAATATTGGAAAAATACTTTTTCTGTTATTTAAAATTTTTTTCTAATACTATCAATTGTCACATTTTTTGTTTGAAATGTTCTAGCTTTGATTCTAAATCATCAAGAATATATTGAAACTGCCTCTGTAGTCCAAAATTTTTTATTTTACTTTCTCCTATTTGTGTAGAAGGCGTTTTTTTATCTTCCTGAAATGCCGGTTTTTTAATCTTTAGCCAGAAAATTTTGATAACGAGGTTTCCTCATTAATTTTACTCTTCACTGTTTGATATTAACTTCAAAATTTTCTGCAGCTTGTCTTACCTTGTCTGCAAACCCTGTTTTAAAATACGCATTTCGCTCCAATGTTGCGGAAGGTAGGCGGAGTTCCTTGTCGTTTTTCTCAAATTCAGCATAACTGCTTTTGAAAGATTCCCTGAGCTTTGTTGTGTTTATTGCTAGTTCCTCTGTACTAACATCACCTTGTTGCACCAAGGCACTTAAAGAATTATAAAGAGTAGCGATATTTTGCCCTAACTCTTCCTGCTGTTTAATTCGTTCTATTTAATCCATTATTTAAACTCCTTTTGTCCAAGTTTTGATCTGGTTTGACCAAATGTTTATAACCCACCACTTTCAAAGAATCAAGTCGGGGTCACCAAATGATTAATACATCAACTGCACAATAAACCAACCTCTCACTTGCACTTTAAATTTAGAACTCTCTTTATTTCAATCATGTTTTGTCTTATATACAAAAATCTTATTGCTAACTAAATATTAATACACCCGTACAAGATGTATTCTCTTGTACATGTAAAATCTTATCTTAACATAAATACTAATTATTGTGTTTACATAGATGATGTTTCTTTGTCTGATTCATATCTATAACTGATGTGTTTATGCTACTATTTGTTTAGGCTACGCTACCACCATAAACAATATGTTTTAAAGCAAACACAATCGGTTTAAATAGACACTAAAAACCAGACAAAGAAACATTCAGGTTTTACAAAACTGAACAATCTCAGAACTGATCAACCACCATTTGATCATCTAGACTTGTCTTAGAACATCCATCTCCTTTGAACTGAGTGGGACTATTCTTTTCTTTGCATTCTTTATTTCTGTGAGTGTGAATTTGCAATATATATATTTAATTGTTTCTATAATAACAAAATTTGTATATTAAAATATTTTTTTAAACAAAATTTATGGATCTAAAATATTTTGTTATAGACTTGTGAATTTGTAAAAATATTTCTTATTGTCAGATATAAAAAAATGGTACCGCCATGATGTGAAAAGTACACTTTCCTTATTTTGTCGATACAAAATCAAAATAGTCATTTACCATCCCTGTTGTGAAAAGCATAAGAAAAAGAAAGCTCTGAACATAAATAGAATTAACCCTTATGTCTGCGGCAAAAAAAAAACATTATTAGTGTTATCCTAAAAATTTAAAACTGAATTGAATACAACATTTCATTGATTGATAAACTTAATGTGGTTATAAAATTTTTATAATGGTTTGAAATATATTTCAGGTCGTTATATACTACAAATATTGCTCTTAGTAAAGAGACGACTTTATGTTCCCACGTGCCAAAAAAGAAAAAGGCAGTTATTATGTTATCTACTATGCACGCCGAACCTAATGTTGAACCCAATACTTGGGCAAAACCCGAAATTATAATGTATTATACTAAAACAAAAGGGGGAGTAGACAATGTGGACAACGTAGAACAAGCCGATGGCCATTGTCACTTTGTTTTAATGCTATTGATATAGCAGCACTAGCATCCTATATTATATATATGGAATTTAAAACATCAATCTAGTGATCGTCGTCGAAAATTCTTAAAAGGTTTGTGTAAAAAAATACTATACAAATTTTTTATATACCAAACTTTGAAACTGCAACATCTTCCATACTGTACTGGCTGTTCCAAGCCAATCTGCAGTCAACACTCTATTAGTCCACCAATATGTTCAAACTGTTCGATAGATTTACACTAAAATGTTACTTCTCTTTTTGATTTTTTTGTTTCTGATTTCAAATTAGATCAAATAAATTGTTTTTGTTTTTAACTTATGCAGATTTTTATTTATTCATGCAAAGTTACTAACAGCTTCAAATAATATACTTGCAATGGCCGCTTTCCCATATAAAACCCGTACAGGTACCTGGGTACCTTGGTGTGCAGTAAAGGCTGTTCAAAATTACAACAACAAAAATTTTACTCGCGTCTGCACAATAACTCAATAGTTTGAAAGTTCGTAGTTATCAAAAAGTTTCAAATACGCAATTCATCAATTTAAATGACAAAACTTTGATTGTAGACGCCAAAGGCACCGGGGTACCTTCGTACGCACATAAGAGTTAAGCAATCTTTGACAGTATAAACTCACAACAAACAAAAATCCAATAAGAGCAAAAAATTTTTTTACATTCTTAATGCTGCCAACTGGTTAAGTACGCCCTGCCTACAAAAATTTTGTACGCACATGGAAATATCATTCCCATTAGAGATGACATTAAATATCTAGGTATTTTATTAGATAGAAAACTCTTGTTTAAAACAACACGTCAGTTACGTCTGCGACAAGGCCATAAAATGTGGTCGTGCTCTGTACCGCATACTTAACAGGAGATCTAAACTCAATTTGAAAAACAACTTATTATCGTATAATTCGTCCTATACTCATCTACAGTTGTCTGGTCTGGTTTCATAAAATTGCTGACCCATAAGAAAAAGCTTCAAAGTATTCAGAACATAAATTCTAAAATAATACACAATATTCCACCAAGATTCCCTACCGACCTACTCCACAATAGATTTAATGCTAAAAAGATACACACGCTCGCCAACCGTCTGATAGAAAGAATCCTTCTTTCTCTCAAATTTCATTATAAAGTTTTAAAGTTTGTTGAGAGGTTTTTGTGACAAATATTCCTCAAGTCAAGCGTTATTAATAGATTATCTTATTCAATTACTAATAGATGTAATTGTTGTAGTACTTTTAAGTAAATTCCCACGCAGTGTACCTAATTAGCATGTAAGGCTTGTACATAAAGATATACATGTATACTCACATTTAAAGAATATATATATGTATATATATATATATATATATATATATATATACATATATATATATATATATATATATATATATATATACATATATATATATATATATATATATATATATATATATATACATATATATATATATATATACACATATATATACATATATATATATATATATATATATATATACATATATATATATATATATATATATATATATATATATATACATATATATATATATATATATATAAATATATATACATATATATATATATATATATATATATATATATATATACATATATATATATATATATATACTATTGGGGTATTCACACTGTGTGCTATTTAGTCATATTGTCATAAAGTTATAATATTTTAGACTAGTTTAAAAAAGTTGTTGTTGTGCTGCAAACAAAAAAGTCATAACAACATAGCTCTCTTTCAGGTTTCCTTTGAGTTTCAATATAAGTATTACAATAAATAATGTATTTTAATTGTTTGTTTCTTTGAAAATTATTAAGTTATATGGTGTATGAATATGGATTTTGCATACTGTACATGATTCACGACTAAAAAACGGCTAAAAAATTTTCATACCTATATGTCTGTACATTAAACCACATTTTTATAACATAAAAAAATTAAAAGAGTACTAAATCTATACAGGTGAAGAATTTTTCTCGCTTAACTTTGTAGCTGGCAGCCACTGAACGTTTTTCCGTATGCCGCCGCAAAAAAAATAAACATATTCAGCTCATATCAAGGGAGCAGCTGTTTTATATGGTGTTCACATATATAACGCGCAAAATAGAAAGGGACCTAAGGGTAAAAACCGGTTTCGTTCAAGAGAGCCTTTTTAAAGATTTAAATGCGTGTATCTTTGGTGTACCAATACTTCATAAAACGCGCATATCTCTGAGAGGGAACACTTTTGGGGCATGGGATCGGTCTCATTCGATGCTCAGATGTTGTCCACATCAAAAAGAAAAAAAAGTGAAAATTGATTTTTTTACCCTTAGGTCCCTTTCTCTATGCGCTGTCACATATAAAGCAATATTCAAATTATAACAATTAATTCCATTATTGAGACTAAATTTTCATATAAAAATTACAATTAACTTATTGACAATTAAGAGATAATTGGTTTAATAATGACTAAAATTTTTAATGCCACACTGTCAGAATTGTGTCCAGTGAAAGTTTTTACAACAAAAGTGTTTGTTGAATACACTTTGTTGAAATGCCACTAATGCTGTTGGCTGAAGTAGTAAGGTCCTGAATTGAAATAATTTTTTTTCAGCTGTCAAATGCTAATTGTCGTAGCAATATTATGTATGTATGTGTGGCAACATTCTACATAGTACCTGGAAATGCAACACAACATTGTTTTGTTTTATCTCATAGGTATAAGTTTTTGACATCTGTTTAAAATAAACGTGCAATTCAATTCGTACTGAAATCTGTAAAAAGCAACACGCTCAAATATAAGATTCGACGAAAAGTACTTCAACAGCATTTTATTATAGAAAATACCTATAATTGGTGACCCCGAGCAATTTTGTGAAGCACAATGAGTGTTGAGAGATCGCCCCCACAAATCAAGCTCCAAACGTTGGAGAATATGAACAATGTAGACACAAGTGGCTGCAGTAAACTGGTAGAGATCAATGATGATAATATTTCAGTGGAAGCAGTGGGAATGCACCATTTGCCTAGATTTCTGCCCTCTGATCCTGAATTATGGTTTACACAGATAGACGGGTTATTACACTAAACGGGATCACAGCAGACTTATCGAAATATTATACAGTCATCACCGCCTTAGATGCGGACACATTAATGCAAATAGCTGATGTCGCCAAGAACCCCCCAGCTTCAGGCAAGTATGAGAAATTGAAAAAGGAGTTAATTACTCGTTTTGGCACTTCCAAGGTAAAACAGCTACTAAAACTTTTGACGGGCTTGGATCTTGGAAATAAGAAACCTAGTCATTTGTTGAGAGAGATGAAGGAATTGGCAGGAACCAGTATATCTTCGGAGGCATTGGCTGCACTATGGATGCAACATTTGCCAAGCAATGTGCGATGCATATTATCAGCATGCAAGGCTGAACCTACTGATAATTTAGCTGAAATTGCTGATCGCATCTTTGACAACTCGCCACAACCACCTTTTGTTATGTCAACAACAGCATCACCAAGGGATATTGTACCTCATTGTGATGCAATTACGTCACACTCAAAGACATCAGCTCTGGAATCTCGTGTTTTAGCCCTTGAGACAACTTTAAGTCAAATAATTCAGAAGTTGAGCCAACTTTCTGTCGAAATGGCAACAAATAACACATTTTTACAACGTCGCAGTAGTAGCAGAGAGAATGAGCATGGGAGAGGTAGGTCTCAATCCCGTCGACAACAAAAAGTTTGTTATTATCATATTCAGTTTGGTGCTGGCTCAAAAAAGTGTAAACAGCCGTGTTAATTTAATTCGGGTGTTTTTGCACCTCAGGAAAACTAAGGCAGCTGTCTTCGATATGTGCGACAGATGACAGCAACACTGGTTTAGGTCGCACACTAGAAAAAAGGTTACATATAGTTGACAATAAACATAATTTTAGATTTCTTGTGGACTCTGGTTCCGTCGTGTTAGTCATACCGAAATCCGTTTTGACTGGGAATAGAACAGAATCATAAGATATGAAACTATTTGCAGTAAACAACACATCAATTTCTACTTATGGCACCAAGTACCTTGAATTAGATATAGACCTCCGGCGACGGTTTGGATGGACATTCATAATAGCCGACGTTAAATCTCCTATTTTAGGTGCGGATTTTTTAGCATACTACGGACTAGTAGTAGATTTGAAACAAAGGCAATTGATGAATTCGCTGACATCACTCTCATCAGGTTGTCAGGCAAGATACTCCGACCAACTGAGTGTATCAACAATTGACTCATCGTCTAACCTTTATAATCTCATTATAAAGTACGTCGAGATTACGAATCCAAATTCTTATCGCTTACCAACGTCAAATACCGTTCAACACAGAATTATAACAAATTGTCAGGCAATAGCTGAACCGCAACGAAGATATTCTGGTGAGAAACTGAAAGTCATTAAAGAGGAATTTACCAATCTATTACAGCTTGGGGTAGTACGCCCGTCTAGTAGTGCGTGGTCCAGCCCTATCCATCTTGTAAAGAAAAAAACAGGTGGATGGAGAGCATGCGGTGATTACCGGAAGGTAAATGCGAATACGCAGCCAGACCGATATCCAATACCCCGAGTGGACGACTTATCAGAGAGATTGTGTAAGAAAAATATTTTTTCAAAAATTGATATTAATAAGGCTTACTACAATATACCGATGCACCCAGATGATATCGAAAAAACTGCTGTTAACACGCCGGTGGGATTGTTTGAATTTGTGGTGATGCCTTTCGGGCTGAGGAATGCGACTCAAACTTTCCAAAGGTATATGGACTCAATTTTTCGACATTTGGACTACGTTTATTGTTATTTGGATGATATACTTATATTTTCCGAAACCAAAGAGCAGCACTACAAACACTTAAAAATCGTTTTGCAAAAATTAAAAGACTCTAGTTTGTCGATTAATGCCTCGAAGTGTGAGTTTGGAGTACCAAAATTAAATTTTTTGGGCTACCTCATATCTTCTACGGGTTTGAAACCACCGCAGGATAGAGTTGATACTACTCGAAACTATCCTAAACCGGAAAACATTGTAGAGCTACGCAGATTTTTAGGAATACTGAACTTTTACAGGAAATTCATTCCAAATGCATCTACCATTCAAGCACCTTTAAACTGATTGTTCAAGGTTTCAAAGAGGAACGACAGAAGAAAGATTGAATGGACTAAAGATTTGGAACACTCGTTCCAAGCATGCAAAAACAGTTTAGCCAGTGGGACGATGCTAAATTTTTTGGATCCAGAGGCACCGTTGTCGTTAGGTACAGATGCATCGGATTCAGCAGTTGGTGCACACTTGGATCAATTCGTCGAACATCGATGGGAACCAATTTCGTTTTTCTCCTCAAAGCTGAAACAATCACAGATGAGCTATATGATAGAGAGCTATTAGCAATCTACTTGTCTATTAAACACTTCAAGCATCTTTTGGATGGCCGCAGTTTTGTTGTATTAACTGATCACAAACCGTTGACGTTTGCTTTGCAGCAGAGATTAGATAAAGCATCGCCCCGTCAGATACGTCACTTCAACTTCATATGTCAGTATACAAACGATATTCGACACGTCAGTGGTGCAAGGAACACGGTAGCTGATGCTCTATCCAGGATAAACGAGATTAGCATGCCTGAATTAGTAAATCTGGAAGAAATTTTACAACATCAGGAATCTGATACGCAGCTGAAACAAATATTAGAAAATAATAATACATCGTTACGTCTGCAAAAGGTCAAACTGGACCCCAATATTGAAATTTATTGAAATTTATTCTGCGGTATGCCCTTACATTCCACAACATGTGAGAAAAAAAGTTTTCAATATGATTTATTCCATGTCACATCCTGGCAAAAGGGCGACATTGAGGCAAATACGACAAAGATTCGTCTGGCCATCAATGAATCATGATGTAAGTATATGGGTACGAGAATGTTTGGACTGCCAACGATCAAAGATTAACAGACATACACATTTAACACCTAAACACTTCAAAGAAGTTGACCAGCGTTTCGACCATGTACATATGGATTTAATAGTTATGCCAGATTATATGGGATATCGCTATTGTTTGACAATGATTGACAGGTTTTCACGCTGGCCGGAAATTGTTCCTCTAAAAGATATGTTGGCAGAAACAGTCGCTAAGAATTTTTATAGTTCCTGGATTTCGAGATTTGGTTCACCGAAGACTATAACCACCGACCAGGGAACACAATTCGAGTCTGCATTATTCTTATCTCTTTCCCGTTTAATAGGAACTCAACGTATACGAACTACGCCATACCATCTGTCATCAAATGGAATGATTGAGCGATGGCATCGTTCATTAAAGGCAGCATTAATGTGCAACAAATCAACACCATGGCTAGAGATTTTGCCGACCGTATTACTTGGACTGCGAACCTGTTATAAGCAGGACTTACAAACTTCTCCTGCAGAAATACTGTATGGTACTACAATTCGTATTCCAGGTGAATATTTTACGGATCATAGCGATGCAACGGATCCAATTTCATTTTTAGATAAATTTCAACAATATATGCGGCAAATTCGCCCTACACCAGTTAATCATCACATAAGCAATACAAAAATGTTTGTGCATAAAGACTTAACGTCTTGTTCTCATGTTTTCGTCAGATCAGACCATATCAGAAAGCATTGGAACCTCCGTATACAGGGCCTTATGAAGTTTTAGAACAAGTATCGGATAGAGTATATTCAGTAAAAATTAAGGACAAGCCACACAATATATCTCTTGAACGACTGAAACCTGCATTCATGACAAAAGATCCGGATGCAGTGTCTGTTGCTGTGAGAACGTACAGCAGAAATGAACCAATTGTACAACTAAGACCCGCTTTGGTCTCAAGAAGTCTTACTTCTGCACCAGTACCTTTAGGAATATTCAGCAGAAAGAAAAACGTATCTTTTGCCCAGGATTCATCTCACACCCCTGAAACCATTTTGGGAGGGGAGTAGCTGTGGCAACATTCTACATAGTACCTAGAAATGCAACACAACATTGTGTTGTTTTATCTCATAGATATAAGTTTTTGACATCTGTTTAAAATAAACGTGCAATTCAATTCGTACTGAAATCTGTAAGAAGCAACACGCTCAAATATAAGATTCGACGAAAAGTACTTCAACAGCGTTTTATTATAGAAAATACCTATATATGAACACCAGAAAGATATTGTCAATTAACTGAATACTGTTTCAGTTAAGAACGCATATGTGAACACAGTATTAGTTTACACGTACAAATTCATTTAGTTATTCTTGTGCACCAGAATACAAATTTAATAATTTTAAATAGAAATGGAGTTTTTAAGCGATTCATCTTTAATTTTCTTCTGCTTTGATAACAGCTAATTACAAATGTGTTGTTATCTTATCAGCTGATCGATGTTTGAAATAGCATACTTATTTATGACGGGTTGTTCACACTAGTCATATTTTTCGTGCTATTATTATGATTTTATGACTATAGTGTGAGTCCCCCATATGTTTATAGTATTATATAAAATTAAACTTAAAATTTGAAGTTGACGCTATTTTCTTATTACATTCTATTCTTTCTAGATTTGAATATCTGATGAGCAAACAGTAAATCCGACTCTAAGCGATAAAAAACTTGAAAATCTGAAGCCAAAAAGAGGTGAAGTAATTTTTTTTGTAAAAAAAAAACGTGAATATGAGTAGTTCTGTTAACGATAATTCAAGCGAAAGCACACAAAAACAACAAATAATTAAAAATCAAGAAAGTAATACAGAAACTGACGTTGAAACAGCAACAGAAAACAATAAAGCAGAAAATAAAACAACAAAAGCAAAAATAGGCAATAATGATGATAATAACATTATTGAAAAAAGTAGTGAAAATATAAAAACAAATGAAAATAAAAGTGAACAAACCGAAAATAATCCAACAAAAACGGATGCTATTGTATCAGAAACGAAACCAACAGCAGCAACGGTCAGCAACTATGATAATAATGAAAGTAATAACGATGATGTTGTTGCTGCCGTAGACAAAGACATAAATAAAGATACAGATGCCGCTGTTGGTATGGATAGTAATCAAAATTTTAATAAAAGGAAAGGTAATACAGAAGCAACAGCACAAATTTGTACAAGCTCAGCGGCATCTTCATTGCCTGTCGCCACTTGTTGTGTTTCAAATATGACACCAGGCGATGTTGAGCAACAGCAAAAACAAACGCAAAAACATCAGCAAGTGCCATCTTTTGACAATCAAAAAATAGTAAATTCTACCACCAAACAACCGAGAAACAATGAAGAAATCACCACCATACCAATATTGACAACTTCATTGTTATCTACTAAAGAAGATAAATCAGGATCGAGTAATAGCGAAATACGTGAGTTGTCATTCTTTACCACGCAACCCACAATTGAAATGGCAACAAAAATAACTGAAGCCTCGCCTTTGCCACCATTACCACCGGGCATAACATCGTCAATAGCTGGTTCTCATTTAACACATATATCCAGCGAGCCTACTTTTGGCATAGAGCTACGTAATAGAAATTTAGAAGAACGGGAGCACAATACTAATAATAACAGCCCTACGGAAGCTATTGGTGGTAGAAGTAGTGTTTCTGAATGGCGACCAAATACAACTGCGCCAAACGTTAGCAGTGTAATAAAATCCGGCACAGTAAGTGCATCAGTGTCACCCTGCATGGTACGAAAAACATCCGACTCATCTGTTTTATTACCACGTCGTGTGTCATTTCCAAAAAGTGACAATGAATTGGTCACTGGATATTTGGAACCAGCTAATCCTTGGGAACATGGTAAGCTTCTTTATAAATTATAAAACCTTTAGATATAAATTTTTTCTTTTGATTTACATTGTCCGATTCCCTACTTCTTGGGTCAAAGTCGGTAAAAAAATCTAAAGCAAAAATTAATCTCACTTATGGTGATTTGACATCCAAAAAAATTTTCATTATTATAATTTTCCCTACATGTTTCGTATGTAGCAACTTTCTTTTTGGCCACAATCAGCTGCTTTCGTGTAACATGTTACTGTTAAACATGTTAAATGTGGTCTATATTTTAGGAAAGTGCATCGTACTAATTTTTTGGTGAAATGGATACTCATTTCTAGTCGAATAAATACGCGAGCAAGCAGAACTGCCGAATTTGATGTGAAGAGCAGCCAGAATCATTGCAATAACTGCCAATTCATCCCTAAAAATGCCCCGTTTGGTGTGGGTTATGGGCCAGTGGCATCATTTGATCGTACTTTTTCAAAGACGCCGAATGCAGGAACGTGGCTGTGAATGGTGAGCGCTAATGGAGGAGCTGGACTTGGCTTATACGCCGAAGAATGGTTAAATTCAGAAACGAGTTCGGTGAACAGTTTATTTTACGTTTGGCCCGGTCATTTGGCCGCCTAGGTCGGGAGATTAACAGCTCTGCGACTATGTTTTGTGTGGCTATTTTAAGGCTCATGTCCATAGGCGCAAGCCCGCAACGGTTGATCCACTGGAAGCCAATATTAAAGAATTTGTTGGTGAGACACAGGCCAATTCGTTGGAGAAAGGGTAGCCGCGTTCAATATTTACATGAAATAAATAGTTTTTTCGACTGAAATAAAGATATTTAACACATTTCTATAAATATTGTTGCTTTTTAATCAAATTTGAAATCTCTTCAAAAGTCACTCTTCATATTTCTAGGAAAATAAAAGCACTAAAAGCAATATTTATATTAAACAGCCTGTTTTTAAAAAACATTTAACGTTTTAATCCGGATTCGGAGGGTTGTTAAACTGAACTTCTCTTCTCTACGCTGTTCTCAGTATCTGGAGATATTGAATTTCTCAAAATGTTTTTAATTCCATATCGGTCAGACGGCGATTGTACCTCGGATTACTCGTGCTAAAAGGTAAATATGAAACATCCAAGTAGTCAACGTAGATATTTTGTGACATTTGAGTTTTATGTATTTTTCATATCTAATATTATTTTTATTTGGAAGAATAAAGAAAGGTGGGGATAGTTTTGAAAGGGCAGATGAAGAAATATAGAAGATGAGACTTTTTTGGGAAAACTGGTTGGAAGAGGCTTCTTCTTCTTTTTCTTGTTAAGTGTTTTATTGTGAAATGTTTTTTGCTTAAAAATTAAAATAATTTTTTATTTTCTTAATAAAGTTAGAATTCTTCTTATTTATACATATTTCTTCATAAATATAGCAATATATATCGAGGTAAATGAGTGGGTCATAATCCGAAAATCCGCCCCCGACGCACAGTAGTTTAAATAAAAAAAATTGTAATAGATAAGGAACCTGTAAGTTACTTAATGAATTTGTTTACAAATTGAAATGGTTATAAAGTAGAAGTCAGTTTTTCAGAATGGTGTCTACCTAAGTCTTTAGTTACACCAGAAGCGGAACTGTATGGGGCAAAAGTGGTCTACCTCGCGTGTGAAAAACTTAGTGCGGCTTATAAGCGCTTTAGATTTTGCTAGGTAAAATAAAAAAATGTTGAATTGTTATTATATCTCTTATAGTTAAGGAAATATTTGACTTCAAAATTATAATTTTTAATTTTCGACTATATTTTTTTATTGTAAATTTTTTACTAATCACCTGATTTAAATTTGTAATACACCACTGATTTAATAATTCTTAAAATTGTAAAAAATTTGGTTAAAAATGGCATTATTTTTTATACAATTAAAGATCATACTTTAAAGAAGTATGCATGTGAATTTTTTTTTCAATTTTGGACATGTAACCTACATTTGGTAGTGGTCGAAAATCATAAATTTTTCAAATAATTTTTGAGTTTATATGCTTGTGAAAAATTTTGCACAGAATACCTTAAAAGAACAGGGTTCATTGGGCAGCTACTTAGTATTTTTCTTTCTTTAAACGAAGACATCGTAGCTAGCAAAATTAGTAAAAAAAATTGAGGTTTAGGAACAGAATTTTTATATTATAAAAAACTAGCAGGGTCGCCCGGTATTGCTCGGCGAGTTATTTGCGTGGAAATTGGTTGTAACCTTTTTATGTTATATATTTATTTATTTAATTCAATTCAGTAATACATGTGGCCTTAAGGCAATTTTTGCATTTTCGAACGTCATGCGCATAACATGCAGAGCAATGTTACATTTATGAACAGGCACAAGCATATACAGTATGCAAAATCCATATTCATACACCATGTACCTTCTTAAGAATTTTAAATTTTCAAACAAACAAATAATTAAAATACATTATTTATTGTAATATATTGAAACTCAAAGCCCATACACCATGTACCTTCTTAATCATTTTAAATTTTCAAACAAACAAATAATTAAAATACATTATTTATTGTAATACATATATTGAAACTCAAAGCTATTTTATTAGAATATGTATAAATAAAAATATAAAAATTTTATTCATTAAATATAATATAATGAATTACTGAATACTTTCCAATATATTTTAAGATATTGCTTAAAAACTTATCGTACTAAGGGTGTACGAATATGGATTTTTCATACTGTTTCTTAATTATAAAAGTAAAAAATAAAATAAAATTTACTATAAAATACAAGCTTAAGATCCGAATGCTCAAGTGTATATATAGAATGTTACAGACATATATACCGTCACAGAAAATGCGAAACGAAAAACTACAAAGTCGATTTTTTTAGTTTTTTGGAGATGCTATATTTTAGTCTCAGTTTCCTTTTTAGTAATCCCTTTAATTTGATACCCATATCGTGTGGTGTATAAAATGTACTCGTATGACCATTTTGGGGCGTGGCTCATAAAGTGTTTGTAGATATTTCATTATATTTTGTGTTCCCTCTTTCAAAACTCCTTAAATTTATTACCCATGTCCATGATGGTCCACCCTTTTGAGAGGTCCGCCCTTCTGTTTTTAAGAGGGTTTATTATATTTTATGCTTCGTTCTCAAATATTACATTTATTTTATACCCACATCATGGAAGAAAGTAGCGCTCCGCTATTTTCAGGCGTCCACCATATTGGGACGTCCGCCATATTGTTCTGGAAATAATATTATTATTTTTCCTACTCAAAAATCGCTTTCATTTAATACCTATGTCATTGTGGTGGATAAAAAGGAGTGGCCCACATCTTTGGGGTATCCGCCATTTTGGTATCGTATGTCCCTCTCCTGGGTCTAAGCTACATTCCCACCAAATTGCAACCAAATCGGTTCAGTCGTTCTTGAGTTATAAATAGTGTAACTAACACGACTTTCTTATATATATGTATATGTAGGAAACTTTCTCAATAAAACACCAAAACACCGGCTTATTTTACAAGTATTTTATAAAATGATAATTCTATTTAATAAGTATAAGTATTTTATTTAATATCGGTACAATGTTCTCTACTCGGTGGTCACTTCACAACTAAAACTCAACAACTAAAGCGTCAACTTAACTGACTGCACAGTCATCATTCTCTCATGTGTTTCTCTTTCTGTTCCTGTTGTTGTTGTCTGTCTTCGTTGTCGTTGTCTGTCTTTGCTCAGATCCTACATTCGGCCTTCCTGACTGGCTATTGGGCCCGAATACAGGAGATCAACGCTTGATATATTCTGCTACAGTGCTTGTCTTTCTAGGACCTTCCACTTCGCCAATTTTCTCCACTTCATATCGCCCATGCTTCAACGTGCTGGTAATTTTATACGGTCCAAGATACTTCTCCTTTAATTTCATGCCAACACCATATTGGGTGCGCTTGATACCGACAAGATCATTAATTTCGTAAGTATCTTCACTTCTACGATTACTGTTAAAGGACCTGCGGTTCTCATCCTGAATCTTAGCAATATATTCTTTAACTTGCTCCCCCACTTTACTCCTTTCCATATCGAGATACTCAACGGCTTCAGATTCTATGACTTCCTTTATATCCCTGAAATCAGGCAGTGTCATATTACATCCGGTTAGAATTCGAAACGGTGAATACCGCGTTGATCTTGGTGGAGTACTGTTGATATATTTTTGTACTTTTTCTACGTGCCGGTACCACTGGTTTGGATTATCTCTTGATAATTTTGCCAGCATGGGCACTAAAATTCGTTGCATACGCTCCACCTCAAAAATATTACAGCTTGTTTCTGAAGTCGATTTATTACTGCTTCGGCGCCTGTATCCTTAGTGGGATATAGCCACGCGAACTTCGAAAATCCGTCTACGACGACGAAAATATGTTTATACTGCTTATTAGTCGTTGTCATTGAACCAACGTGATCAACGTGGTGCGTGCCCAAAGGCTCATCTTCCTCCTCTATGGGTGATAGTAATCCTTCCTTTTTACCCGACTTAGCATTGATTACTAAGCATTCACACAGCTGGCGATGACGTGGGGAACTTTTACACCGAGGTTCAGAATATAAAAATACTTCTCAACGTACTCCTGCGTCTTCTTGGCACCAAAATGTCCTTTTCTATGCGCTATTGGTCTGCCTCTAGGATTTTTCTCAAGGCTCTCACGTGACTGTCATTCAGTTGAGCTTCTTTAAGTCGATGTCGTAGAGAATCTTCAATAAGTAAGCAAGATATTCTGCTTAAAGCATCGTAATCGAAATCTTGCAGCATCATCGCCCATCTAGAAACACGTAACGGTACCTCAGCCTTACGCATCGTCATCTTGAAAGCATTACAGTCTGTTACTATTTTAAATTTTCTACCCATTAAGTACACCCTCCATTTCTTAAGAGCTTCAATTATCGCCAGTACTTCTAGCTCATACGTGTGATATCTTTCTTCTGCAGGCGTTGTGTTCCTACTCATATACTGTACCGGGTGCAGGCGTTGATCTTCTGAGTCTTTTTGCAACAGGACACCCATATATACAAATTTACTGGCATCCGTGTGCACCTCTGTAACGCCGTCAACGTTGAACAACTTCAGCACTGGATCTTTGGTCAACGACGATTTCAATTGTTCAAACGCCGATATAAATTCATCGCTAATTTTAAACTCATCTCCCTTACGTAGCAAATCAGTCAGCGGCTTTGCCAGCGTTGTATATCCATCCACAAATCTTCTAAAATAGGACGTTAGTCATAAAAATTCTTGCAATGTTTTCCTATTATTTGGCAATGGGAGATTATCTACCGCTCTAGTTTTCTCTTTCGATGGACGAATCGTACCCTTCTCAACTATGTAACCTAAGAAATTTACTTTTCTTTGTAGGAATTGACATTTTTTCCACCTCACATGTAAACCATTGTTCGCTGCTACTTCCAAAACTAAGTTTAATTTGTCCAATTCTTCGTTCTCGTCCCTCGATGGTATGATGACGTCATCCATATACACTACCACGACACCCCTGTTTATCTAATCTCTAAAAATGGCGTTAATAAATCTACAGAAAACTGCTGGCGAATGGTACAAACATAAACTCATACTGCCCGTTCTGGGTAACAAAAGCAGTATATTTCGTGGACTCAGGGTCTACAGGTACGTGGAAAAATCCGTCTTTGAGGTCGAGAGTTGTATAAACATTTGCCTTCTGCAATCTTTCCAATACATCGTCTATCAAGGCCATGGGAAAATTATCGCGAATTATTTTTTCATTTAATTTCCGGTAATCGCAACAGAAGCGTTTAGTACCATCCTTCTTCGAAACTAAAACGATTGGTGAGGCATATTCCGATATGCTTCGTTTTATGATACCCTTATCCAGCCACTCACAGATTTGCTGATCTATTTTGTTTTTGGTCTTGGTACGACACTCTCCTGGGTCTTTGCGCGACAGGAATATCATCCTTTACTATAATTTTCATAGATACAGGAGCATTTACCTTCCGTCTCGGCTTGTATTCTTGAATAGCAGATATTAGTTTATTGCGTTCATCATCTTGAAGATATTCGACATCGATAATAGGTATTAGGTCTTCTTCAAAGTACATAGAAATGTCCTTCAACTCCGATATTGCGCCCACTGAACTAGTGTCACTGAGAATATTTTCAACTTCCACCATATTCCTGGCCTTAGGTACAAATTGAACACCATCCTCACTCACTACTAAATCAACATGCCTCAACAAACTGTTTCCTAAAATAGCAGGGTATTCTATATCCTCTCCCCTGACGATGTGAAATTCGATATTTTCAATACGGATGTTATCAACAGTTATTGCGGCACTAAAATGACCTTGCGTGTAAAACAATCCAGCTCCCGCGCCTCTTAAACATTGTATCCCTTGCTCCACGTCAAACATATGTTTCATCTTATTAAAAACGTCGCATCTTATTGTACACATGTTACACCCGGTATCGATTAAAGCATACAAATCGATACCCCCCAGCAAAATCCTCTTAAATTTCATCCCAGGCTCGAAAGGTTCACGGTCGTGAGCAATCATATTGATGTTATTCTTTTCTCCCTTTATCTCAGGTTTAATATTTCTGCACTCAAAAGACCGATGACCAAAACCGTTACATTTAAAACACTTGAATTGCCTCTGTGCAACTGGTTGCCAAATGGTCAGGTTTTCCACATTTAAAACTATTCTTCTTCTTCTGGCCACTAAATTTCTCCTCTGGTACGTTAAATTTGCTATTCGCCGTGCTTTTACGAAAATCGTTGCTAGATCTGGGCCGAGTTTTCTCGTAAATTTTTATCTGCTCTTTCATCTCCGCAACTGTTTTTGCCTGATAAAGGATGCTTTTATTACTGCGCAAATCTTGAATTCCCTCAATAAAATATTCTAGTAAACTTGCTACGTCCAGATCAATTCCTTTTCCGATTTCCGTCAAGATGTACAAATACTAACGGAAGGTTTCATTGTCCCTCTTTCTACGATTTCGCAGAAGTTTGTGGACCTCAATCGACGAAAGAACTTCCCCGAATTCCGATAGCAATGCCTGTTTCAATGCATCCCAATTTTTTATGCCCACCTGACTACGTATAAATAGTTTTGCCGCCCCTTTTAACAACTGCATCCACCCACTGCCGTACATCGAGCGAGTCTGTTCCAATAAAAGTACACAAACTATCGGCTATATCACGTAAAGTAAATACTGGGCCATTCGAACGAATCTTTGGCATGGGAACACACTCGTATTCGGACCGCTCTGAGGCATCATCGCCACCCGCTGGAAGGCCGAAGTGTTCAATGAGCCTGTCCTGTAAAGTAGCCTTCAGTCCTGTAGTTTCAAGTCCCAATTCTGTCAATTTACTACGTAAGTCGGCAACACTCAAAACCATTATAGTGTTCAAGTCCATCTCGAATGTCTGTGCAATCAGTTTACGACGTTACAAAATAGTATTAACTTACCAACTTAAATTCTAAAATAATAGGTATATAATATCAATATAAATTCAATTTGATAGATTAATACAAGAAACAGTAATATATAGAAGTTCCAATTACCTGAAATCAATCCTAAATATTGCAATTATAATGAGTTGCAATCTCAAAGACTATCATTTACGATCCTAATCCTCAACTCTTCGATTACAATCTGATCCCGACTTTAATTTCTATTAACAATAATCTTCAACTCTGTATCTTGAATCTAAACCCAACCTTACCTATCACCTCCAATATTCAAATCTACTCCAATATAAATCTTCAACCTTACAATCGTCTTAAACCCAAATCCAATTACCAACTTTAAATATCTACTTCAATGTTAAAATTCATTCTCATCTTCAACCTTATCTTTCCTCACCCTGATCTCTCACCAACTTCCTATTAAATCCAAAATCTATGTATATTTAACTTCATTCACCCTCAACCTTATTGTCAACTTCAATATTCAAAACTTCTACCCGTTAGCAACAACAGAAATAGAACAATGATCATTAACGTGATCGGTACTCACAATCCCGAAGCTAATCTTACTTAATAAAATAGGTACAATATAAAAATAATACATATAATTCATAACTGTACTTATCTACAAAATATTCATAATTCTGCAACTCGTATAAACATCGCTGCTGCTGGACACCTGCAATTTATTATTTCCTCATCGGTAATCTTCTTAGGCATATAATTGGCTTCTTTCAATATTATCTTTGTTGTTTCTTTTGGATTTCTTATGCTTTGTTGCAGTGATGTCAGCCTCATACACAATTGTGGAACCAAAACTCACATGTACGCTTACGCTCTTTTATTTTGAGAGCGTAAAATATAATTGTTTACTGAAAAACACTCTCATTCAGCGGGAAGTATCGCAAGTCCTGTTTTGAGGCCTCTAAACAGAAATAATATATTTATATAAATATATATATACAATACATATAAGAGGTGTGAAATAAGTTGGATCCACTGTATGTAGGTACATCTTTTCGAAAATTTCTTAAAGTAGCTTTTAAATTAATTCATAAGTAAGACTTTTTGTAAAAATTGTTTCTCTTGTATATAAACTAACCAAATGTTCAGCTTAAAAATGAAGAAATATTTTAAAATTAAATATCTGAGCACTTGGCAATTTTCGAAACCCTTTTTTACAACTTATAAAATTAGAAGATATAAGAGTATCCTTTTATTGGTAAATAAAAGGATACTCTTAGAAAAGGCCACTAGTTAGGCCTCGCAACCGCACATTTCTCCCGCTGGGAATGTAAGAGATAAGAGCGATCTCACCAACACAATCACATTTGACATCACTGCTTTGTTGTTTCTTTGTTGTTATGTTTTAAATCCACAATTATATTTGGCTATATAATCTTCTCTTTTTTCTCTTATTTATTCTTAACAAAAGTTTGGTCTCGTCTGCTGCCTAGCTACATATGTACAAACACATGTGTGTGTCCTTAGCAAGTAGTTTTTTCTCTTCTCCTCTTATTCACTTTCAACAAAAAAAATTCAATTTCATCCGCTGCTTACGTACATATGTATAAACATGTGTGTGTGTGTTTCAGCATGTAGTTTTCTCTTCTTCTTGCTATTCACCTTCAATTCTTCTTGAAATATTTTCACCTTATTAAATGTTTTTTCCCTTTTTTTCTCTAGAAAAACTTCAGTTCTAATCTCGGGCGAGCCCCCAATTTGTAGGAAAGTTTCTCAATAAAACACCAAAACACCGGCTTATTTTACAAGTATTTTATTTAATGATAATTCTATTTAATAAGTATAAGTATTTATTTAAATGGGTACAATGTTATCTACTCGGTGGTCACTTCACAACGAAAACTCAACAACTAATAGCCTTTTTACACTGACCTACATCTTACATCTTTCATCAATTTGCAAAGATGTTAACATCTTCCCATAAGAATTATACAGGGAAAAAAGTTTACATCTTTCTACATCTGCAGAAGATGATCCTTTCTCATTTTGTTCCACCTTACATCTTTCGTTATTTTAAGTGTCATCACTAAAAAAATGGCAAAAAATCGATTTTCTTTGGGTCATCACTAGCAAAATGACATTGAAGAAAATAAACAAAACAAATTTATTCAACAAATAAATATTCATTATTTGTAATATTTTTACTTACAAGCATCCAAACCTTTCGAGGAAGGGTCACTTCTACCAAAACTTCTTCTTCATCATCATCTTCCAGAATGGCGTTCAATATATGAATGCACTGCATTAAAATTTGGGTTTGTTCTTGCAAATTAACAACTAATCCAATGATAAATGCCTTCTCCATATCCATTTTTTAAAATATTTTTTATTTTTAACAAAAGTTATGCGTCTTTTCTTTTATTTTTTGACAGCTGAATAAATGAAAGATGAAAGATGTTGCCAAAGTAAATTCATGTTTCACATTTTCAACATCTTCCATGCGATTCACAAAGATGTAGGTCAGTGTAAAAAGGCTATAAAGCGTCAACTTAACTGACTGCACAGTCATCATTCTCTCATGTGTTTCTGTTTCTGTTCTTGTTGTCTGTCTTCGTTGTCGTTGTCTGTCTTTGCTCAGATCCTACATGTATATAGATATATAAACATTTTTTTCTAAATTTATGTTGTGAGCACAAAATGCATTATTTAATGACATGTTATAAAAGTATTGATATACATATTACGTATCTCGAGATATTGAAGTTGTAAGGTGATTGGTGTGTGTCTAAAACTCCCTCTTTATTACTTATTTTCATAATGAAAACCAGTCTCAAATATTTTTAGCTATCTGAAATAAAGATAGAAATCCATTTTTCTACCTACTGACCTTTTTTTTGTTTCTGCAATAATTGCTTTATACTTTCACAGTATTATCAGGTACGAGATAACTGTTTCCTATTGTGTACCTCTCTGCTTGCAAACTTATGTAAATATAAGTAACACCGAAAGGTAAAAATTTCGCTATGTTCATATTCTATTAGCAAGTGGATTCAAAAACAAATAGGGTTGAAAATTTTCAAAAAATTCACATACAAGAGCGGAGAAAGTGTACCGTTCACTCAAATTTTTATGAGTTCATTCATAAATTGATTCTATATTGTTTTTTACTGTAGGTATTTTTAATTTTTAAATTAGAATATATAAATGCATTAACATTCTTTAAGACTTAATCTAAGAATTTTTTACAAAATAATCCAAAACATCATGACTTAATAGGATATTAATTTCAATTTCATCGGGATCATCCTTCTCTTTTTCCTTAGTTATTTTTGGTAACCATTTCAATACTGTGCAAAACTGGATAAGAAGACAGTTGCAAATGATTCATAAGATCACTATTTTGAGCTATTTTGGAACACGTTCGAGTATTAAAAAATCTAAACTGCTTAACATTCTGTTCAAACCCGTAAAAAAATAATATAATTCTCTACTATTTCTCTTGTATGCACTAGGACAGGGGTCGGCAACCTTTTGAGTGGAAAGAGTCAAGAATTACAACTTACAAAATTTCAAAGTTTTTAAAGAGCCACAAAAATTTTTCTTGGCGACAATAAAAAGTACTTTTTGACAAAAAAAAAACTTATCTATTTATTCATAAGGAAAATATATATTTATTCATATATAAGTATTGTTTTATCACAACAAATTAGATAGTATATATGTATATGGTATTATTAGATAATCACTTACGGCTTTTTCATAAAATATAATTCTGGTTTATTACGAGCTTATTTGACAAATTTCTCTGCAATATATGTCAAATAACCTAAAATATTTTTTATGATTAAGGCAGTTATTATTTAAGGATAAAATTAAAAGAGTTAAAACTTTTCATACAACACTCAATAACAAATAATTGAGCAAACAAAATCAATGGGAGCGTTGGCTTTGCATGGTTTTAGAAAGTTTTGATAACTTTGGCTCATAACTCGATGTTTTAAGTTTCAAACACGACTCTAAATTTGCATTTGTTAATTGGCTTCTTACTTTACTTTTAATTATATTCATGCAAGAGAACGCTTGCTCGCACGAATATGTCGATCCGAAGATAGTCAGCACTCCAAATGCTTCACCTTACTGTAGCAATCTGGAAGACTATTCCATGGGTCGAATACAAGTGCCTCATTCCATGCGTCGTATACAAGTGCCTCAACTCGCGGCATTTCTTTTAAAGCGTTCCACTTTTGTTGCGTTACGTACATACTGGTTTGTTTTTGAAATCACGAAACAGTTCTTCAGATGCACGTATGAAGCAATCTTTGACATACTCACCATCTGTAAATGGTTTGCCTTTTTTTGCAAGCTTGCCATATTAGCATAGATTGCGTCCAGTTATTTAACATGTAACTTGATTGCTGTTTTTGTTTTTGGAGCTCGTCGAGAGCTTTTTTTCGTTCTTCGCCGGCTGAATATTTATTAGCAAACTGACTATGTTTTGTATTGAAGTGTCTATCTAAATTTGATTTCTTATTATGTGCGAGTTTTTCGTGGCAAATGGAACAAGTCAGAAGGCCAGCTGAGTTGCATATGAAAGCGAACGACTCCGTCCAATCACGATTGAATTCTAGATGCTCTTCTTCAGATCTTTTCTTTTTTTAGAGATGCCATGCTTGCGGTGAAACTGCTATAAATAATTTTCTAAGTCAGTATTTAGGTATCTAAAACAGCAGATGACGAGTTTTTCAATTATTTACTATGGCAACGTATACCTACATACATACATCCAAAGTATATCTATATCAGTGATGTCAAATGTGATTGTGTTGGTAAGATCACTCTTATCTCTTACATTCCCAGCGGGTTAAATGTGCGGTTGCGAGGCCTAACTAGTGGCCTTTTCTAAGAGTATCCTTTTATTTACCAATAATATCTTCTAATTTTATAAGTTGTAAAAAAGGGTTTCCAAAATTGCCAAGTGCTCAGATATTTAATTTTAAAATATTTCTCCATTTTTAAGCTGAACATTTGGTTAGTTTATATACAAGAGAAACAATTTTTACAAAAAGTCTTACTTATGAACTAATTTAAAAGCTACTTTAAGAAATTTTCGGAAAGATGTACCTACATACAGTGGTTCCAACTTATTTCAAACCTTTTTTACTTAGTTTTTTTGGGGTAGTCGGCACCCGTGCAATAATTTGCTTATCCTTAAATACATACATTTACTTGACAGAAAACATCAAACGGTACAGAGATTTTAAAAGACGTAATACTTCTCTCCTGCGAGTACGAAAATTTATGTACGTTGATATTAGAGTTGAAATTGAGCTTTAATTTTATATAATAATCTATATCTTCTGCTGATGTATCAGATGCAAAACGAGATATTAAAATATGTTTGTTCGGGGGAATCACACGTAGTACTCTATGGTTTGCTTTTACAGTATCTATATGATTAAAAGTGGCATGTTTGTGTTGAGTGTTGTTATTAATTGTAGGATCAGTAGCAGGTGTTACACGTTTATCAATAATTGATGGGATCCACCGGATAGGAAACGACAGGAGGGTTAACTGCAGGAACTAGGGTAGCAGAACGACCTTCAGTGTCTGACTGCATTCTCTTTATTAATTCTGGACGATTTACGACGCTTTGGTGATATTTGAGTAGGGGATTTTTAGTTATCCAGTGATTTATAATCTTCAAATAGTTTACCATATTTAGAAATGCGTTCTAAAAGCTTTCCAGCTTCATTTTGAATTTCATTAAATTGTGTAATGTTACCTCGAAAAAAGTGATAGAAACTCACACTAATTTTTCTACAGGCAATATATCACCAGTGAAGTCCATTATTTTTCGTGATTCAGCTACTAAAGTAGACAGACCAATAAAATGGAAGAGATTTACAAACACCCAACATGATATCATCCTTTCGTCATCATTTTTAATGCTACAATTTTTAGGGTTACACGACATTTTAAACGAATTTCAATTTCAACTAAATCTCGGGCGTAAATATTTGTTGGGTGTCACAAAGGAAACTATCCGACAACAGATGGCGGCACAATAGCTAATCCAATTCACAAACCATGATGGTGAAAGAAGTATCACAAGTTGAGCGGATCAGCTGATATCACAGGTGGATAAGTCGTCAATGACGTATATAAATGTTTGTGTGAACTTTTGGAACCAAACGATAAGACAAAATTAAGACTTTGTTTTTAATCGCACCAACAAATTCACTTAAAGATCAATTGCAAATCACTGCAGCAACTGAAGGATCAAAAACTTGACTGTTACGAACTTTATTGTTGATAAAAACACTTTCCGGAAAAAAAAATCTTACGGAGCAAAACAAAACACGTCTTGAGTTATGAACAGAGCTTTTTAGTATTAAAAATCAGAAAGTTTTAGGACTGGCCAAATAATTCTTCAGTCGATGATTGAAGTAACGGAACAGAAGGAAAAAAAAAAATCAGAAAGATCAAAAAGATGGTTCCAGGGTTGGAATGAATCACATCATTATTTAACTTAAATTCATTCATTTTTATTACTTTAACATAAATAAAGCAAACAATTAATGTTTTATACATAAGTACATACTTAAATAAAAAGCAAAACAAATAATAAAAATAAATTTCATATTTTATACGTTTATATCTGAATGTATGTGAGTTCTATTATAAATAGAACTTAGTTTGAGGAAAAGAATGTTGAAATTTTGGTTTGAGTCTTGGACTTTTTAAACTTTTGGGAAATCGCAGATTCCTTAATTTCTTGAAGAGCAATTAATTTTTCATAAGGAATATCATTTTCTGTTGCCCACTCAATACAAATGTCAAGGGCTTTAATGGCATCATCTAATTTAACTTTTTGTGTTTTTTCAATTTGTGCATTCTCTGCAATTTCTTCGTCTGAAAGATCTATAGCTTCGGGCTCATCTGTATAGTCTTCTCTGATGCATTCACCGATTTCACCATCTGTAAAGTTCATATCCGGTAAAATATCCTGTAACAAATTCGAAATATATGGTGTAATTGAAGTCTGTTCTTCTGCCATCTGATCCCTTAACAAACTCAATGGTAGATCGTCTTCATCAGTCCATTGTTCATTTTTTGACATTAAAACGTTCCAACATTTCTTAATGGCGACGGCAGAAACTTTGTCCCATGCGTTCGCCAAAAAAGTAACTGCCATACGAATATTGAAATCTTTTAGCTTTTTCTCCAAGTCTGTGCCCTTTGTGCCAATTAAATGGGTTAAAAGGTTTTTTTTATAATAGATTTTTGTCAAATTTATTGCATTCTGATCTAGAAATTTGGAGGCAGGCACATTATGACAAAGTTTCCATCATCACTTTTGAGCTCGTTATTTTTTGGATGACATGGTGCGTTGTCTATTAGTAATAACGCCTTTCTTGAAAGACCTTTAGAGCGAAGGTATTCAGTTACCTATTATTAAAAGAAAGCCACGCACTAAAAATAAAACCCTATTTTGAATATACATAACTGATTAAAATACAAACCTCAGGCACAAAAACGTTTCTAAACCAATCTTCAAAAATGTCGTAAGTCATCCATGCGCTTTTGTTTCCTCTGTAATAAACTGGCCTGTTATTAAAGTTCTTAAACGCGCGTGGGTTCTCTGATTTCCCAATAACAAATAATTTTAATTTATGTGATCCAGTTGCATTGATACATGGCAAAAATTTTACCCTTTCTTTAGAAACTTTACGTCCTGGTGCTGACTTTTCATTTAAATTTACTACAGTTGTATTTGGTAGAAATCTAAAAAATAACCCGGACTCGTCGCGGTTGTAAATCTGATCAGGAACTAATCCTAGTTCATTGATCTTAGCGGTGAATTTTTCTAAAAAACTACGTTTTCCACCTTATTTGATAGCTTTTCTCCGCATATTTTTAGTCTGCGTATACCATGTCGCTTTTTAAAGTTCTTTACCCAT
>OX637533.1:44315620-44330620 GCA_951800035.1 Linnaemya tessellans | reverse complement strand
TAGGATCACTGTGGTATATTTGCATTAGCGTTTGCTTCTTTTCGTCCTCAAATATCATCTCAATTGGATCTGTTAAAATAATTTCTAAAGTTTTTAAGATTTTGGTACCGTGTTCTTTTAATTCTTGTATCGTATAAATTGTAAAAAATGAATCATTCTTTGGCCATTCTGCTTTGTAAATTTTATGATTGTTGACTATACTCTGAAGTCTCGAAAGCAAATAATCTAGATTAATTGTTTCGTTAACAAACTCAAATTCAACAGTAAGCAGTTTTTTAAATTTTCTGAAAAGGTTAATGCACAATATTTTGTCGTTATCATTAGTACGAATTATTTTTGTTCTTATTTTTGGAATATTTTTGTCAAAATCATGGGAAAATTTGTCGTAAATTTTTAATTCGAAATCATTTTGTTTTTCAATAGGTTGTTTTAAATTAATTTTCTCTTTTTTTGACATCGCACGAGTTATAGCAAAAATTTGGTCACTTGAATCTTTTAATTCACTGATTGAGACTCTCGACAGAGCATCGGCCCCAACGTTTTCCTTACCTTTAATATATTCAACAGTGAAATTATATTCAGAAAGCTCTAGACGTATTCGTGTTAGCTTTGAAGAAGGGTCTTTAATATTAAAAAGATAGACTAGAGGTCTGTGGTCTGACCTTACCGTAAACTTAGTTCCATAGACGTATGGTCGAAATTGTTTTATCGCAAAATAAATAGCTAAAAGTTCAAGTTCTATTATTGGTTTCTTCTGTTCTGATTTTAAAAAATTTTTCGAAGCGAAATATATTGGTAAGTCATTACCGTTAAAATTTTGGCTGAGAATTGCTCCACATCCAAGCTTAGATGCGTCTACCGTAACCACAAATGGTTTAGAAAAATCTGGGTATTGTAAAATTTTTGGTGATAAAAGAGCAGATTTTAGACTTTGGAAAGAATTTTGACATTTTTCGTTCCAATCGAATTGGGTACTTTTCCGTGTCATTTGGTTTAATGGTGCTGCTAAAATTGCAAAATTTGGGATAAACCTTCTGTAATAATTGGCGAACGCCACAAACCGTCTGATTGAATCTTTATCAGTCGGAAGCAGATAATCTTTAATAGCTTTAATTTTATTATCGTCTGGTAACAGACCGTTTGCTGTACATTTATGACCTAAAAATGTAACTTCAGGTCTAAAAAAATCGCATTTGTATGGGTTTATTTTCAAATTATATTTCCTCAAAGTATAAAAAACGTCTTTTAGACTACTTAAGTGATGTTGTTTACTACAACCAGTAATAATTATGTCATCGACATATAAATGAACCGTTGTCAGTGCTAAAAGCGGTGATATCACGCGAGTCTTTATGCAAAGGAATTTGGTGAAAACCAGAAAATAGATCAATAATTGTAAAATATTTTGCTCTACCTAAATTATCTAATATATCGTCGATACGTGGCAAAGGGAATTTATCGGCTATAAGTTTTTTGTTTACTGCACGATAATCAACGCACATGCGATACGATTTATTACCTCCCGTACTCTTTTTGGGAACCAAAATTAAAGGACTATTAAAATTTGAACTACTAGGTTCAATCAAATCATTATCTAGTAGCTTTTTTACTTGTTTGTTAATTTCCTCCCTTTGACTGTAAGGAAGTCTGTAATTTTTGACATAAACTGGGGAGAAATCGGTTAATCTTAGTTTTTGTTCATAAAAATTATTGATAGTCATTTTATCACTATCTAAAGAGAAAATATCCGCATATTGTTCGCAAATTGGCATTAGAATAGTCTTAGTATCTTCAGGTATTTGGTGTTTTAGTATATTTATTAACTGGTTTTTACGATCATCGTCTATTTGATTCTTATTTAATGAATATACATAAAAGTTTCTAAGTTTTTCTGCTTTGATTTTATCATTTCTGATACATTTAAATTCATCGGTGGTGTTAAGTATTCTTAAAACAGGGTTGGAAGAGTCTATGATTCCTTTACTTAAAAAAACGCCTTGCGACATTTCTTGAGAGTTGATAAACATTGGTTCAGTTATGTTTTGTAAATTGAAAATACGAAACACTTCACTTCTAGGTGGTATTATACATGTATGATCGCCTGATCCATGGAAAATTGGTATTTTTGATATTGTGTTTTTGAAATTAACAGTTATCGTAAAATCTTCATAATCAATTTTGCAGCTATTGTTTTTAAGAAAATCCTTTCCTAAGATTCCATTTGCTGGAATATTAAAATCGTCATTTACTACATGAAAGACTTGTGGTATTAATTGATCTGAAATTATCAAATTTGAGAAAATTGTGCCTAAAGTAAAAATAGGGTTCTTAGTTATACCGGTAATGGTAATTATTTGGTTGTCATTGAAAACAGAATCGGAGTTTAAGCAAGAGATTTTTATTAAAGATATATCAGCTTGGGTGTCAACAAGATATGTACAAGGTTGATTTGTGTCGATACAATCTAATTTTATAAAATCGGCATAACTGAGATTTAATGTATAAACAGATTTTTGAAAATTTGGTTTTACTGATTCGCTTCCACTACTTGGTTCTACTGATCCTTTTCTACTACCCTCAACGACGGTTGAGGGACTTCCTCGTTTAAAGTCCTAACATATGATCTAGCATTTCTATTGTTACCACGGTAATTTGATTGGTTTCTATTGTTTCCTCTATAATTTGAATTATTATTATTGTTTCCATTATGATTATTTTGGTTGTGTTGATTTCTGTTGTTATAAAATGTGTGGCTATTTCCTCTGGGGTAATAGCTTCCCCGAAAATTTCCGTACCCACGATGTGAAGTGCCACGGAAGTTATTTCGAAAATGCAAATTGTTACTTTGATAAAAATTTTTATTTCTATTTTTGTGATGATTTTGTAGTGCTAAAACCTGATGTTCTTTTGTTTCATTCGTCTGCTCGACTATCAATTTTGCTATAACCTCTTTCGGATCCGCAAAAACTGATGAAGCTAAAATAGATTTTACCAAATCAGATCTTGCATTTAGACGACATACCGATACTGTCTGCTCAATCGCCATTTAGTGAGCTTTGCTCTTTGTTATACCTTCGATAGTTAAGGATCGTTTTAATGCATGTGCCAAATCTTCAGCCTGTTTCGCAAATTCTGTCAAATTGTTGTTTCTAACCGTCAGTGCAGCAATTTTGCCTGCTATTATTTTAGAATTATCTGGTTTAAGTTTTTCTTTCAGTGCATTTTTTATTTCTTCTACAGTATTAACATTTTCCGGTAGCGCTTCACGAGCTTTGCCCTCCAATTTTGACTTCAGAAATGTAACAAATGTGTTTTTGAGATTTTCGTCCGTAAGATCTTCTATTAAGCCAATTTTATCTAAGAACGATTCTAAAGCTAGTGGGTTTCCGTCATAATTTTCCCTAATGATATTGGCACACATGCCAATGTAGGACCTTTTTTGTTCAGTGGATGCCATGTTAGTTTCTGGATTGTTTTTAATAATGATACGACCTTGAGCTGTCCTATTGTTGGCTTCTTTTTCTCTTATTATAATATCTTGATCAATTTCTTCAATATGAACCTTAAAATCTTCTTCAGTTTTCACAGCCCCTAAATCAGAATCAGAATCTGACAATATTTCCTCGTTAACTAGTTCCAATATGTCAATATCATGAGGTACCTTAATTTTGCAGTCTAGTTTACCAAAAAATCTAACCAGAAGTTCTCTACAATGCCAAATTTTCTTAAAAACATCTTCTCTAACAGTGGATGGTAGGTCATGTATATGTAAAGTTGTATATGATAAAATTTCGTTGTAACCATTGCTTAATAAATGTATATATTCTTTTCTTTTTAATTCTTTTGTTGATAATGGACGATTTTGTAAAATTCTCTTTTTAATGTTATAAAATTTTCCAACAATTTCTTTAAATTTATCTTTGTTAAATGTTGCCATAAATTATAGTGCTGTATTTTAAAAATAGCTTTGTTCGAATGCCTAATATTTTGAAATTTTTATAATTTTTGAATTGAAAATCGTTCGAACAAATCAAAAAAAATTCAAAAATAGTGAAAAATTTAAGAGAATTTATTTGCAAATTTTTCTAGTTTTTGCTTTTTAAATTTTTTCCAGCAAAAGAAGTAAAATGAAAATTGAGTAAAAATAATAATAATATGTGTAATTTGTATTTATGTAAATAATTTATGTGAATAAGTAGAATAGTTTTAGGATTATTAGTAAATAAAAATTTAGATATAAGAAACAAACTTTAAATAAGTTTTAAGTGCGTAAGCAGATATATAAATACAAAATATTAGTTTTAAGTATATAATATAGACATGGTTTTATGTAAATAATACGTAGCTGTTAAATAGTATGTAGATGTGTACATAAGTCTCGTTGATTTTGTTGATGTATGTAGTTGTTGTTTTTCTTCCTCTCTTTCAATTTTCTTTGATCGTTTGGTATTGCGTGCTGCCGTCGATAAGGGTGCCTCAGTTGTAGCTGTTAAATAGTATGTTGTACTTATGTTGTTGTTTTTTCTTCTTTCTTTTTTTTTTTTTTGCGAAAATAATGCCCGTTATAATTTTTGGTATTCGCTATATTTTCTCGTTCTTTGATTTGTATTTTGTTGTTTTGACTTGTTTACTGTGATTTAATGAAACTTTTGGTACAGTCACGTTTTAGTTTATATATAATTTTTGAAAAAAAATTTTCTTCGTTTTGTCAAATTCTGCGATTTCCATTTGTTTCTTTATCAAGTTTTTGCTCTTTTGTAATGTTTTTGTTGCATTTGTTTTATTGCTTTCTCTCACCCGTAGCTTGCATGATTTTTATTTGCTTTATGTAGGCATTTTCTTATATTTTTGTCTTTTTACAGCTTCTTTCTTAACTTTTTTTTTAAATAAATTATTCCGCTTTTGTTTCTTTGAATTTTAATACTTGTTTTATTTAAGCTTTTTATAACATTTTTTTTTTTTTTAACTTTTGTCTTTTGCACTTTGCATTAAATCATATACCTATTTGTTGATGTGTTATAATTTTCAGTTTCCTTTTTTTTTTGTTTTCTTCCGTTATTTTCTCGCTTTTTTTTATATTTATTCTTAGTAGCATTTTTTTAACTTTTATATGTATTTCTTGCAAATTTTTGTTAATTATGTACACGACTTACTCGCATTTAAAACTTGTCGTACATATTTTTGGTGTATGTACTATATACTCGTAGTTTTTTTTCCAAACAATTTTATTAAATTTTCATTTGTTCCTTCCGAATAACACTCTTTATACGCCACTGCACATAAGTAGGTTTCTTCGGTAAAGGCTAGTCTTTTTTTTTTAATTTTCTTATGTATACGTGCGAAACTGCACTTGCAAGTTCAACTGTTGCGCTAGCAACGGTTCTTAATTCCGTTATGACCGTGCTACTGCTGAAGAAAAACCCGTTAACCACTTTATGTAGAGCACTTCCAAAAATATATTTTTCTATATTTTAATTTTGTATATTTTTAAGATTGTTATTGTATATTTTTAAGCAGATTAGTTTCAATAAGTTTAATTTTAATATGTTTTCGGGCTTCACTTTTTTTTTGTATGTTAACTAGTTTCACTTATGCTGTTTTTCATTTGTTGTTGTAATTTAAAATTTTTAATTGCTTGACTTTAAATGGAATTCAATTCGCACAACCATACATTTACAAAATTTTTAATTTTGTATGTACATATGTATATTGAATTCCGATGTCACGGTCGCCATGTAATGCGTGTACTCCATCAAAACACATCGTTTAAAGTTTAAAGAAGACTGTTGCCTTCGTCAGTTCTTTATTCTCTTTTATGTTAGTTACTTAACGACTATTTGGCACTTAACGAATATAATCCTTAGATGTAAATTAGGTTAGTATATACAGGTTTGTATTCAAAGGTATTATAATTATTACTACTCTTATAATAATTAAAAGGTAGGTAAATGTTCACTACAATATATATATATATATATATATATATATATATATATATATATATATATATATATATATATATACTTCTTAACACCTCATTAAATAATGCATTTAGTTCTCATAGCCTAAATTTTAGAATAAACAAATAAAATTTTTTTAGTTGCTTATAGCAAAAAACTGCCTTCCTAAAACTTTATTTTTATACGCTGCAAGAAAGAATTTGAAGGGTATATTCACTTTGTCATTCCGTTATTAACGCATCGAAATATCCATCTCAGACCCCATAGTCAGTGATGAAATCTATGACGTCCGTCCGTCCGTCCATCTGTTGAAATCTCAATTCAGTCCAAACGAAAAGAGCTAGACTCTTGAAATTTGGTATAAATATATTTTGAAGCTTAGAGCAGGTTAAGTTCGGAGATGGGCTAAATCGGGCAAGAGGGAAAAAAGTTCCCCTAAGAAGAACTAAACCAACCCAGAAAAAAGAACATAATTTTGAAAGTTTATTTGTAGTTTTCTTAAGCAAATGATATATTTTTATGTCAAAGAAGATCCAACGCGTAAAACTTGGAGCCATAAAGTCAAACAAATTAATTTTTGTACCCTGTCCCCTTTAGTGGGCGTTATTATATACAAAAATAGTGTAAAAATTTAACAAATTGTTTTGCTTAAGCCTACATTCCTTAAAAATAAAATTTTTAAACTTTGTTAATTTTCTCAACGGGCTTAAGTTCGAATCTGCAAGACTGCAAACCATTTTTATTATTTTATTAATAAATGAATTTGTTCAAATACTTTTTATTAATTTATATTAAGATTGGAATATTAAGAATATTTTTCAATAATCATCAAACCAGCAGAACGGATCAGTACTGATTTCGAGGCCGCTACGCCATCTCATCAGCGTTCTTTGTTCAATTTTTCCACTTTTGCAAGTGGTGATAGTTAGTAGGAATATCAAGTATTTAACCAATATTTTAACGAAAATTGAATATGAGAAGTTACCACATTCATATATTTAATCTTGAATGACGAAGCTGAGACGAAAGCTGGTACTACTCTGCCCTACCCCCTTGTCCCCCTTCACCCACTTAATGACCCTATAAAAAAAAATTTATTTTGTATACAATTATCCCAAGCATTTATTTTTAAAGTTTTATGACTACCGATTTCTGCACAACCCCCTGCTCCCCCTTTGCCCCCTAAATCACCCTACAAAAAAACAAAAAGAGTTAATTAAATTTTATATACAATTATCCCAAGCATTTATTTTTAGGGTTTTATGACTACCGATTTCTGCGCTAATCCCCCTTCTCCTTTGCCGCTTAAATGACCCTCCAAAAAAAAAAATTTTAATTTTGTATACAACTACCCCATGCATTTATTTTTAGAGTTTTATGACTGCCTGTTTCTGCCCTCCTCCCCCTTTGCCCCCTAAATGACCCTATAAAAAATATTTTTAATTTCGTATACAAATATCCCATGCATTTATTTTTAGAGTTTTATGAATGCCTGTTTCTGCCCTACCCCCTTCCCACTTTGCCCCGTAAATGACCCCATAAAAAAAAATTAAAATTTTTTTATTGTATATTGTATATATGTAATTATCCCAAGCATTTATTTTTAGAGTTTTATGACAAAGGAGAAATATTTCCCCCACAGCCCTTGCCAGAACCACCCCGCCAAAATACAGTTTTTATACCCTCCAAAGGGAATTGGACCCTATAACGTAAATATGTATATTCTTGATTAGTGATGAAGTCTAAGACGGCCTAGCAATGCCCATACGTTCCTCTGTGGAAAACATAATATTGTCTATTATTGAACCCCGCCCCCTTTAGTGGGCGTTGACGTACGATATTATATAAAGGAACTATGTCCCACCAAGTTAAACATTTTAAATTCACTTACTAAATATTTGGAGGGTATTTTAGATTCGACCCGGTCGAATATAACGTTTTTATTTGTTTTTAACTAATTTTGCCACAGTAGCTTCATTTATTGCTGGGATGTCTTCATTTAAATCGAGAATAATACTAACTACCTGCCTTATAAAACCCTGTTAATAGATTTTTAAGGTAAAATCTTTTTCACAGGCACCTAAACTCAAAAATAATTTTGAAAATTGATGATATTCGACCATCGCCATATGTAGATGTCCAAAATTAAAATTCCCCTAAAAATCATGTCAACATTTTTAACAACATTTTTCCAATTTTAAAAATTATGGAAGCGCTTTTTTGGGAAAAATTGAGGTTTTTTGAATAAAGGTGCAAAGTTTTAAATTTAGAAATTTTTTACGATTGAGCGGCTCATGATTTTCGAAGTTTTATGTCATGTTTACTTAGAATTTTATCAGCAATTAAGTGGTGTATTACAAATTAAAATCAGATATTTAGTAAGAAAGTTACAATTAAAACAACAAAAAAGTCGAGGGAAAAAAATTAAAAATGTTAATTTTGAAGTAAAACATCTCCTTAACTATAACACATACAAAACCATTGCAGAACATAACAGTTCTAATTTTTTGTATATGTGTTTGTAACAGTTAAGCGAACATTTATACGGTTCCGCTTACTGCGACTGCTACTTTTTATATCTACTTATATATATCCGACCATTCTTTCCTGTAGTTAGTGCAGACAAACTTAATTTTTTATATTAAATTTATTTATATATTTGGGGTATTCACAAAGTATGCACTTTAAATTTATGTACACACATATTTTGCAATAATATAAATAAACGAAATTTCATAAATTAACAATAATATAAAGAAATAATAACTTACTCTGAGTTGCTGCTATCATATTCATTATCTGACTTTAATAGCTATGATAGTGTTTTGCAGTAATTTCAAAATATCCACGCTAAGTTCTTGAGGCTGTTTTTAAAATAAATATATATGGATCTGTTGATGTTAGCAGTCTATTTACTAAATTAGAGTTGGTATCTTTGCAAGATAGTTTGCGCATAAATTGCAATCTGTAGCGTCTAGTACACTGGTTCCCAAGTAGTGGTCCGCGGCCCCCTGGCCGTCCGTAGGGAGATTCTAGGGGGGCCCCGAATAATTCTACCAAATTTTTGCTATTTTTATATCGCTATAATCGTATATTGATACTGATGTGTTACCAATACTGTTTGTGTTGTTTTCAGTTGCTTTTCTTCATTTGTAAGTTTAAAATAACGTTTTTAAAATGTTTTCTAACAAAAAGACGATATGATGAAAATTAGATTAAATTTAAATTAATTTTAATTATGTCTTTAAATAAAAGTAATGAGATGTGATTTTTTTAAAACTCCATCTAATGAATGCATGAAGCCATCGAAAATGGAAATACATCTCTTTACAAAACACCCAGAATATAAGGACAAAGGCAAAGACTTTTTTATTTCTAAATTGTCTTTTCTGGAAAGTATGAGGTTGGATTCCACTATCACTTTTAATTTGGGTCAAGAAAAAGCCATGGAAGCTTCATACGAAATTGGATTATTAATTGCGAAAAACAAGAAACCACATACGATTGCCGCAACTTTAATTAAGCCGTATATACATATAAGCAATTTCCAATATTATGCTTGATAAAGTCAGCAGCGATAAAATAAAAAAAGTCATGTTATCCAACAGCACGGTTAAAAGACGAATTAATGATATGGCTGAAAACATCAAGCTCCAATTAATAAATAAATTAAAAGATTCGCCGTTTATTGCTCTTCAATGCGATGAAACTAACGACGTTTCACATGCAAGCCATCTCTTGTTGTTTTGTAAATATGTCGCTGATTGTAATTTACGTCAGGAAATTCTATTTGTTAAATCACTTTTTAAAACTTCAAAACGAACTGATGTATTAAATGTCTTCTCCGAGTTTTTAAAAGAAAATAATATTCCCTGAAAAAAAATTGTAGGAATTTGCACGGATGGAGCACCATCCATGATGGGTTCTCGATCGAGACTTTTAGCTGTAGGGGGCTCAACCAGAAACAGCTAAATTTGGAAGTGGTGTATGACAAAATAAAATCTTTGAACCTTTGTTCTAAAATAAAGGCATACGAAAACTGATTAAAATCGAAACAGATTGTTCTTTTTCGATATATGCAGTTTTAGGAGTTAAAAAGGACTAAAAGCTGAATTTTGTACTTTTTTGCACTCCATATATCTTCTAAATTATTTTAAATAGCACAAAGTTTTTTGGAGTGCTCCCGTCTTCTGACAATAATCTCGAATATTTTTTGGCATATTTTGAAAATTTTTAATTATGAATGGTAAAATCGTACCCGTTTTCGGCACTTTGTTTTTAATAATAAACTACAAGTGTATATTTATACAGGTCTGATCAAAAAATAACTGTTATTTTCATCTTTCGTGAGTTACGTATGTATGTTCGATTATCACTTTTTTTCTGTTATGTTGGTACACATGTATGTTATATATGTTGGTAATATCAGCCATTTTGGATTGTCAGTTTGTTTTTGACAGATAAAAAGGTTAGTCGTGTTTTGGTGTGCTCTTCGATTTTTTACTATTCGAAAAAATGGATCAAGAAAAGGTTTGTGTAAAAAATTAAATTAAATGCGCCAGGACATTTGAAATGCTGACTGGCGTTTGGTGAGTAAACCATGAGCAGAACACAATTTCAATTGTGGTATAACAGGTTTAAGGAAGGCCGAGAAAATGTCACAGAAAAAAAGTGTATTAATGCCAAATGAATTTAACCTTACCCCAAATAGAATTTACATTCGGATCGTTCCCAATAGCAGTTCCTATTTTTTGCGACTACGAAAGTGTTGTTACTTCAAATACAATTCGGCAAATGCAGAAACCGTTTTACCAAACGCAATTGTCTTTACCCCAAATACAATTCGGCAAATACAAAAAATGTTTCACCAAATGCAATTGTCTTTGCCCCAAATACAAATCAGCAAATACAAAAAAATTTATTACCAATTGCAATTGTTTTTGTCCCAAATACAATTCGGCAAATACAAAAAATGGCGTACCAAACGCAATTGTCTTTGCTCCAAATACAAATCGGCAAATACAAAAAATATCTTACCAAATGCAATTATCTCTGTCCCAAATACAATTGGGCAAATACAAAGCCAGTTTTTTTCAATTTTCGATTTTATTTATAAAGAATACAATTAGAAAACTAAAATTAAGAGTATTTCATGAATAAAATGAATTGGAAACTTAAAAATATATGTACAAGTATATATAATGCATAAAAATAATACATAGTCCAGGTTTACACGATGAAACTTTTGTTGCAGCAATTCTTATCTTGTGTGAGGGTACTGAAATTAAATTGCTGCAACAAAAATTGTAAATGGGGACATAGTTGGGCAATTCAAATTCAATATGAAAAAAAACACAAGTTTTTGTGAAAAGTAATATGTAAAATACGTCGCAATTTATTAAGTGCCGACTTTAAAATTATTTCTTTGTGAAAAATAAAAAATATATCATTTCTGAGGCATAAGCTGTTCAAAGTATCAAGTACTATTTAAATACAAAATACGAGATAGAACAATATGTAAGCTCGCTTTGTATTACCCAAGTAATAATAATATGTCACATACATATGTATATGGGCAAGGCCACCGTCAGTAACGTCACGCTCGTATACATATTTTGGTCAATATCTTTACAAAATACAATTATTTCTCCCAACTTGAGAGCGGCATATGAAAATTTTCGTCATAACTGTTGTTTCATACGCAAACAATTTTGCTGTATCTCGTTTTGTTGTGAAGTTATGACCATTTTAAGCCGTCAGTAACGTCACCGGATTTTGGAAGTGTTTTTGGAGGTATCTAAACATTTGTGTAAAAATGAGCGAATTGAAAAGAGTTCATGTATATTATTGCCTAGTATGTTAAAAAGAAAGGATGAAAGATGATTTTTATCCAAAAGGTGGGATTAATATTTTATGTTTTAATCACGTAAATGACATAAAAGCAGTGTCAGTAACGAGACGCAAAGTGTCAGTAACGTCACACGTACGAATTTCGTTAGGATTTTCGGGTATTTTTTTTCTTGGGTTAATAGAGGGACCCTAAACGGCCAAAAAATCATAATAGAGGAGTTTAAAGATGCAACCCTGGGGAGATATTAAGACAAAACCACTTTTCACACTAATCTCATTAAAAAAAATTGTAGTAAATCGGCTTTGCCCTTTAAAGCTAATTTTTGTATGATAGAGTATTAGTTAATGAAATTATCTCTTCAATGAAGGTTGAAATTGGTTTTTGACCATAATTAAAATTTGTAATTTTTCCCTACTTTTCAGCTTTAGCGGCTATTTAGTACGAACAACGTCGAGCTGACTTCTGCTTTTCTTTTTTTTTTGCGAAATATTTGTGAAATTTCTTCCTAAATGGTGATACAAATTTTATGCCAGTATTTTGAATTAAAGCCAGGACACTGTAAAATAAAAACACATTGTTATCGGAAAATAAACAAGTCTTTATTAATATCAGTCTTGTTAATTGTTGCAAAATTAAAGCATCACTTCAGTTGTATTTGTTGCTTTCTTTTAGCATTTCAACATAACGCTTGTCTCTTTGTGCACCAGGAATCGGAGTCTAGCAATTGAATACCAAATTATTAAGCAAAAAAGTAAAAAAATAAATAAAAGTAACGTCACGCAATCTTTTTTTGCAAAAATACCCTGCTATGCAAATAATGCTTCATTTAAACATTGATTATGAACGTACTTCAAAAATACTCAAAAAAATCAGCTCATCCAACCTCTTTTCTAATTAGTTGATGCATAAAAAACTTTTTATAAAAATTTGTCAGTAACGTCACCATTTATTTGCGGCTGATTACTTTAAGCCCTAATTGGCTCAAAAGCCACGCTTTGTACACAAATTTGCTTGCTAATCAATAGTTTGATTTATATTCTATCAAAAAAAGGTTATCATCTGCCTAACGTACAAAAAAATAACGACAAAATTTACCTTTTTCGCCGGCATTTCTATATTTTCCAACTACACCTTGCACGTGCCACTTATGAAAAGAATGTAAAATGTCAAAGCAGACACAAATTTTGCACTGGCATATAATGCGGCCATGTTCTATACATATTTGACATTTCATATGTAAAAAAAAGTTTGGGCTTTGTGACAGAAAAAAAATCTATGTGGTTTCATTTTTCGTGGCCTTGCCCATATGTGTATTTACAGCAGTAACTTTAAATTCTGAAAAAAGCACAATTTTTTATTTTATTCGCACAACTGTGCTACCATTATTTAAAAGGACTGTTTTTACAAGTTAACGAAAACTTTTCAATTTTTTCAATATAGTAACAATTAAGTGATCTTAAAATAATATGCGATTGAAATGTTTCTGAAAAATGTGTTTCCATTTCTTGCCCGATTAAATATATTTGATCTGTGAATTGATAAATATATGTAATATGGTTAATAAAGCATTTTGTAATTTTATAATATATCCTTTTTCGTAACAAACACCTTTAAAATACAAACTGTGTACTTCATGGCCGTTTGTGAGGTTACAAGACAAATTGGTATAATATTCTAAATCTGATAAATCAATATTTGAAATGTTTTGCAGATTTAACAAATTATTTGAAAAAATGTATTCATAATAAGGTTTTGTGAAAAGATGAGACTTTGCTTAATGGCTAAAGTGTACAATATGTTTTTCCGCGAAGTTATAATATGAGTATTCTAATATGAGTATTTCTTGGATATTGCATATTTACTTTCAAATCTGAAACACCATAAATTCTTCAGAGGACCCAATTTCCGTATGAATTCCTTGAAGAATTTATTATGTTCAGAAATTAGTAATTTTAAATCTGTTAAAATTAATTAATAAAATCTGTTCTAACGAAACAGTATCAACTATTTGAATAAAAACAATCAAAAATTTGTATACAGGGTCAGATTCATCAACGTCGATTAATAGCAAAATCGTATCTAAAAAGAGTTGCATCTGTGCCGCATTCATTTTTATATTATTGTGTTGAATATGACTTTTATTTATTGGTGGACTAATGTTTGCAACTTCTATTCTATTGTATGTGAACAATTGCTTTCTGCAGTTAAATGACTCCAAAGTAAAGAGTTTTTTTATATATACAATAGTTGAGAATTTTTGAAATATTATATTTTGCAACCCCCAGGAAAATGTCATGCATTATATCACTTGCAAGATTCTCAGTAACGTGGAAATCGGACAAGGAGTTCCATATAGAATTCTCTCGAACTGAATTATATTTTTTATTATATTTATCTAATTCGCTGGCATATTTAATTTTATTTCCTAGCTTTTCTGGATCTTCTACATAACTGCTTTGGCATTCTTCTTTGGAAGAAGTACAAATTTTACAAAAATAATTGCTATTAAAGGACTTTGAAAACCCAAAACTTTGGCCAATGTGAAAATAAATTTTTTTTATACAGGGTCCGCCAAATAACTTTTTTGTTTGAAAATGCTATAAAAAATGTACTGAATATTTTCTCAAATTTCTTTTTTTATTTGAAAGTACAATCCTTCCGGTTAATAATGGAAAATAATTTAATTCAAATGGCTGCCTCGGCTGCCCATGCAGTAGCGTACACGATCGGTCCAATTTTTAAGCACATCATCGATTATGTGCAGCTGTAGTTCAACAAAGGCTTCACGAATATTGTCCTTTAAAGCGTCAATTGTCTCTGGCTTATCGGTGTAACACTTATCTTTGACGGCACCCCACAAATAATAGTCCAACGGTGTCAAATCGCAGCTCCGAGGTGGCCAAACGACATCAACTCTGCTACTGATAATGCGATCTTCAAAAACAGGGCGCAGAACATCGAGTGTAGCTTGGGCTGTATGGAACGTAGCGCCATCCTGTTGAAACCAAATGTTGCCAATATCCTCCTATTCAATTTTTGTGAACAAAAATTCGTTCTACATGGCCCGATAACGATCGCCATTGACTGTAACGGCCACTCCTTGCTCATTTTCAAAGAAAAATGGCCCAATTATGCCTCTGGACCAAAATCCGCACCAAACAGTGACTCGTTTTGGGTGCGTCGGCTTTT
>OX637533.1:44284255-44315420 GCA_951800035.1 Linnaemya tessellans | reverse complement strand
TATATATATATATATATATATATATATATATATATATATATGTATATATATATATATATATATGTATATATATATATATATATATATATATATATATATATATATGTATATATATATATATATATATATGTATGTATATATATATATATATATATATATATATATATATATATATATATATATATAGTATATATACAGATATACATTAGACCTGGCGTTAAATTTTTTTTGGAAACTTGAATGCGGGTAGCGATGAAAATATGCGGTTTGATGCCAAAATTGGTGTTGTAAATTTTCAGGCTGATCGCATGGTGCCTACCCGTGCCATAATGGGGTCAAAGTCAAAATTTTGAAAAATCACCAAAATATTTTTTTTTTTTTTGCATTTGATAATTTTTTTAATAACAAATACTATAAATATGTTTTTTTTATTTTATTTTTATTTCATATGCTTATTATTGTCCTTGCGGTAGCCCTCTACAATGTGTAATAAATATTGTTTATCAGCTTCGTTGTGTGTTAAGGATCTGTTAAAGTTAGTTATTAGTTTAACTTTCCTTTCGGCGGCATCATTTACAACATCAATGCATTTTGCGATCTGTTCCCCTTTACAAAACGCTTCGCTCTTAGGCCAATTTGACGGATCTAAGAGTAAGAAATCCATAGAAATTTCCAAACGAGAGAAAAAAAATTTTGTTTTGGTAGTCACAAAAGAACTCAAATCCTTGGATGTGAACAATTGCAATTCATCAACACTTACGCACACTTTTTTAGAAGGGAAAACATTTACATCATCACCGATATGATTGTCTTCTTTGGACTCTATTTGCAATGCCAAAACCATATTTTTCTTTGTGTCTGAGTCTACATGAGGACCAAAAAAGGTAAGTGCGATTGCCTCCTCTGATAAATACCACAGATGGTTCCGAATTTTTTCCAATAGCACTGTAGATACTTCTATATTATAATAGGTAATAATCCCCTTTATCAGCTGCATATCTCTATTTGGCGCTTCAACTGCATTTCCGGTTCTGAACCAGTACGGAATATAGAGACTTAGTAAGAAAATGCAGATATTACGAATTCCATTCAACTTATTCGCAGAAATTTTAAAGTGTGCATGAAACAAGTATATTTTTAGACAATAGATAGCCTTGGACATGAATCTTGCATGAGACGTAGCTCCAGGTGTACGAAAAGTGAAATTGGGAATGCTACCACCAAGAAAAATTAATGCAAGTTGTAGGAGTTCTCTATAATCATGACGAATGTGAACTTTAGCTAAATATTCAAGACAAAAGTTCTTGTTTGCTTCGCGTTCTTGGACAGGTATGACTTTCAAAACTTGATCATCCTGCATACAAGTGCTGAATCCCTTTGAATAAAATGTGCTCCACTCTCGTGCAAATCGTTCAAAAATCGCCACCTCTGGGCCACTTGATTTTCCTACATTAATCTCGAATACAGCTTTTAATAGAATTTCTGCAATATGGTGGCGACATGGTAACCACAATAAGCTGCGTTCCAATAAAGTTCCAGCACCACTATGAGAGCCAGTATTTACAGCAGTTGTGTCAAAACATATCATTTCTAACGAAATCTGCATATTCATTTTTAGATAATATTCGTAGACTGATTGAGCAACTGCAGCACCTGTTCCATCTTAAATGATCGGGATAGCTATCAATTTTTCAACGTTCTCCGACGTGAGTACAATAGCCAAGCGGTCAACTTTGTCCTTTCCAGCAAGTGCGGGAAGTAGCTTTCCGTCCCAATGCAAAACAAATGTTTCAGGGATCTAAGTAAAAAACTTAAGCTCAAAAAAACTTAAAACTTGGCCAAAATAAAAAATATGTACCTTGACATTTTCAATAATTTGTTTGCCATGACGCCGACGATATTTTTTACGTTGTTCACGCAAACTTGTGCAATTCAGAACACGATCCTCAATATTGTGACCCAACGCTTTGGCAGTTGCACTGATGAAGTGTATAGCAAATGGAGTTGACATATTGCCGGCATCCATACAAGCAAGCATTCTATCGTCTATAAAATTCTTCTTTCCACGTCTTTGAATCGGCTTATTGGAGCAACTTGGAATGTTGTCACTCTGTTCATCCATCGCCTGGTTATCTTCTCCCGATTCATCACTTTCAAATTCAACATATTCCATAGTCAAGTCTGTTCATGAAATTAAGTGGTAAAAATAGCCACTGCCTGTCCAAATACTACATAATAATTACCTGAAGTGCCTTTTTTCTTTTCATTATTTTCTTTTCGACGTTTTTCATCTTCCAATCTTTGTGCCTTTCTTTTTTCTTTATTTGTAACATTTCTATCGACACAAGTCATGCTACCAACGCGTCCATTTTCTCGCTGCTTCGTTAGAAAGTCTATATCTTCCTGTATACTCATAAGCTTGAGTGCGTCAACGTGTGCAATGTCAAACAAATTATTTAAATTTTCCTTAAAGTCATTTTCTTTTTTGCGATAACTCGGAAAAGGAGAATTGCCCACTTTTTGGACTGTTCTCCACTCTTCATAAAGTTTAATGACTTTTGCAGCATATGTTCTTTGATCTGGAGTTGGTATTCTAACTTTTTCCCAAAAAGCCAATATTTCAGCCAACACCAATCTTGCACTTTCTTTAACTGTTTTATTTTCACAACGAACATTATAAAAAAAAAACACTGAAGCACTTGTTGTTTTGATGGCAATTTTCACACCAACTATTTTGGGTTCACATTTACCGATCAAATACACATTTGTATCAGCAGATCGAAGCCGTTTCAACGATGAAATTTTCTTTTGAGCCATTAATTACGAAAATTAACAAAGTAATTTATTTCACATAAACGAAACCTTTCACAACAATATTCAAATTTACAATGACAAAACTTTATATATTTATATCAAAAGCATTGCAATGTGTGCAGTAACAGAGCTAGAACAACGGAACTTTTAGACCAGACGTTGCAAAAAATCTTCTTATAGCAAAACAACAAAAAAATAAAAAAAATTCTGCTTGCGCAGAAGTCAAATGAGTTCATCATAGCTGTTAGAGGAATAACAGCAATTCACTTAAGAGAGCAACTATCAAGAAAAAACGTACACAAGAAAAGCATAAGAATTTTGAGGTGAGCAACGAAAAAATAGTTTTACCGTTGTTTCAATAATAGTTGCTGGTATAGATATTGTTGGTATTTTTTAATTTCTATAGATATTTTCGTCTTATTGTTTTAGCAGAAGTACCATAATTTTTTACAGCTTAAAGCTGAATTGAAAATTATAATAAACATTTATTTGATTTTAAAAAATTTGGTGATTTGGTGATTTTTCAAAATTTTGACCTTTGACCCCATTATGGCACGGGTAGGCACCATGCGATCAGTCTCAATTTTGGCATTAAATCGCATATTTTCATTGCTACCCGCATTCAAAATTACAAAAAATAAAAAACCCCATATTAGCTGCGCCAGGTCTAATATACATATATGCATATATGTATATATGTATATATATATATATATACACATATATGCATATATGTATATATATCTATATATATTATTATTATTATTATTTTATTGAGTAGTATTTGAATACTTTAAAAATTTTACATATTAGTTTGTTTGACATAAATACAAGAAAAATCTTAAGTGTTCTGAACTAAATTATTTCTTATGAAATTTACATTTCTTCGAAATACATTGCTATTATGTTCACTTTTAATATCATTTGGCATCATGTTGTAAAGTCTAAGTCCTTTATGAAACAGCGTTCGCTTCATCGTAGTAGTATTAGCCTGTTGAAGTCTGAAGTCATTAGAATTTCTGAGGTTATACGGCTGAGCTTCTCTTACGTACGTTGTCTGGTCAGTTAAATATTGCGGCACATCTCCAGTTTTCAGTTTCTGGATAAAATTTATTGTGTTCAGTTGCAGTCTTTGTTTAACATTTAACCATTTTAAGGTGTTGAGCATATAATTTATTGATGTTAATCGATTACATTTTAATATCACACGCATTGCTTTATTTTGGAATTTTTGTAGTCGTGTAATTTGTTGATCATTGCAGCTGGAGTACAGGATTGTTGACATGTATTCAAAATGCGGTTTAATAATTGTGTTGTATATATTTATTGACATTATTATTGATACTTTATTTCTTAATCGTTTAAAAAATCCTATTTTTTTCCCTATCTTTTTACATATATATTCAATATGGTCGTGGAACTTTAAATTTTTATCTATTATAAAACCCAGATATTTGATGCTGTTGACTTTTTCGATCGTTATATTGTTTATTTGAAATGTTTTATCGGTGCTCATATTAATTTCCATCAGTTTTGTTTTATTTTCATTCAGCTTTAATCTGTTCATATTTAACCATTTGTTTATTCTGCACATATCTGCTGTTAAATTTTCATAGCACATATATTCTGCCTCTGCCTCCGTAAAAATTAGTGTGTCGTCGGCATACATAACTATTTCACACTTTTCCATTATTTGTTCAATATCATTTATATAAATAATAAATAGGAGAGCCCCTAGAATTGAGGCTTGCGGCACTCCGTATTCATTTCCTATCGCTGATGATTTAATATTATTAACTTTTGTTTTCTGTTTACGATTTTCTAAATATGATCTAAACCATTTTAACTCAGTGTCTTGGATACCGTATTTATAAAGCTTTTGTATTAATATATTCCTGTCTGTTGTTTCGAATGCCCGTTTAAAATCAAGAAAAGTAGCCAATATTTTATTATTTTTCTTTACACATTTCCATCTGTTTACTAAATAGTTCACCGCTGTTTCACAAGAATGTTTCTTTCGAAATCCTGACTGATACTTAGATAGCAAACAATTATTTTCCATATAATCTTCTAATTGATTTTTAACCACCTTCTCCATCACCTTTTCACACAGTTGTAATACATTTATTGGACGAAATTCTTCACATTTGTTTGAATTTTTAACTTTTGCAACTGGTGTTATCATCGATTCTTTCCAATTTTCAGGAAAAGTTCCTGTTTCCATTGATTTATTAATAATGCTCAGCAAAATATTGCCAGTTCTATCCCATGTATCGATAATTATGGTTTTGCTAATTCTTTTAAAGTCTGGTTTGTTATTTATACTCTTTACTATTGCTTTTAATTCTAGAATAGATATTGCACGGAACTTAAATCGAGAGTTTATCACAGGTATCAAATTTTTGTATTGCACATTTACAATTGAGTCTCTTATTTCCTTAATGCTATCAATAAAATACATGTTAAAGTTTTCAGCTATTTCTAAATTTTTCTTATGCTCTATTTGATTAAATATCACAGTCTTTATCATATCTCTAGGTTTTTTTAAGACAAGTTCTTTTATGACACCCCACATTTCTTTTTGGTTTCTAGCGATTGCAATCTTATTATTTATATAATTACGTTTCTCATTTTCAATTTTAGTTTTATATATATTTCTTATTGTTTTATATGTTGCCCAGGATGCGTTAGTATTGTCAATTATAGCTCTTTGGTATGATAATACTTTTCTTGCTTTTAGATTTCTTAAATCGATACTAAACCACATATTCTTATTGCCTTCGTTAATTTGTTTTTTTACAATAAATTTTGCTACAGTAATTTCCATACATTTATCAAAGTTTTCAACCTGTTCGTTAACATTCAATATTCGATTATATTTTAGTACTGAACTTAGTTCATTTTTAAAACGGTTTTTACTGTACTTAAATACTTCTATTTGTTTGCTATTTATTTCTGACGTACTATTTTCACATTCTATAAAGATGTCTATTGCTTCATGATCTGATATTTTATTATATACATTGGTTCTTGCAGATATTCTCTCATTATTCGTTATAATATAATCTATTATAGTTTTAGAGTTCTGTGTTATTCTGGTGTCTTCAAGCATTATCTGTTTCAACCCATTATCATTAAGTATGCTTTCAATTTTGTGTTTGTAGAAATCTGCCTTCCAATCAATATTAAAATCACCAGCGATAATTATGTCACAATTCATTTCAGATATTTCTTCCATAAAATCTTGGAAATTATCACAAAAATCTGCCTTCGAATAACTTTTAGATCTGTATACAGCTATTATAACAAATGACATATTCTCATTTTTTGCCATATATGCACTAATCCAATACTCAGCAACTTTTACAGTGGTCTTTATATTTGACAACATCCATTGCTTTTTAAAATAGATAATTACACCTCCTGTCTTTGAAGAATGAGACGTTGTGGTAAATAAATCATAATCATTTATTTCGACTTCTGCTTCATCGATGTCTTCTGTCATATGCGTTTCAGATAATATTATAAAGTCCGGTTTAACAGATTGTACTATAATTTCGAGCTGGTTGAAATTATTTGTTAGCCCTTGGATGTTAGTGTATAATCCATGTATATTCTTTGGTTGTTATATTTCTATATCTATTCCAGATCTTTTCTTCTTTAAATTCAGTTTATTTGTAAAAACTGGACATTCTTTGCTTATCGTTGTATGGTTATCATCGAGATTCAGATTAAGCCTTTTATTTTCTTTGTTGCAATTAACACATTTCATTAGAACTTCTTTTGTACAGTCTTTACTTTTGTGGTTACTATGACATTTAAAACATACTGGTTCATTGCGGCATTCATTCGCTTTATGATTGTAGCCTTGACAATTAAAGCATTGTATTATTTGAGTACCATCGAATATTCTACATCTCTCCCATCCAACATTGATCTTTTGAATTGCCATAATTTTATGATACGTTTCATCATCGACTCTTATTTTTGCATTGTATACAGCTCTATTAAATCTTTTGGTCTCAAAACATTTTACAATATCAAATTTACTATCTTTCATTACATCATTTTGTTTTTTTATTTTTTCCATTAATTAATTTTCATTTATTTTAAAATTCATGCCCGTTACTATTATATTCATCCCTGTTTGTTTTGGAATTTTTACTTCATAATTATCACTTATTTCGTTTTGTATTGCATGTCTTATTTTTTCTCTTTCATCAGTATTTTCGCTCTGTATAACTACTGTTCCATTTCGTCGTGTTTCAACATATACGATTTTAAAATTCTTTGGGTCAACTTTTTTATTAAGTTCTTCCTTGGTTTTTTGAACTGTTTGTTTTTCCTTTGGTTTTATAATTAAGGGGATATTTTTTGACACATCTGGCATCACATTTTTATTTGCAACTGCTTGTGCATATGACATTTTTGCCTTTACGTTAGTTTCTTTTACAATTTTTTTAATTTCATCACACATCTTTACATTGCTGTTGTTAATTCTGTCATATATGTCTTTATTCTTATTTTCCATAAAGACTTTTTACTTCTTCGACATTTTTTTCACACATTTTTTGCATGTTATCCATTTTTTTAAATCTTGCATCATACCTTTTTTCAATAGCTTCCAATAATGTTTTTATTTCATTTTCGTTTTGTTTTAGTGAACTCTCAAATTCATGTTTGTATTCGATCAATGTTTGTTTGTTTTTGTTGACAATATTTTGAATTTCTTTTAACATCATATCAACGTTTTGTATATACTGCATACAATCATCACAGATATATCTTATAAAGTTATTTTCATCGAATATTTTACCAGAATATTGGTCGATTCCCGCGCATTTTTTTGTAAAATGATAAATCTTTTCGCAGACTCCATTACAACGTATGCCACTTTCACCTCTGATCGCTGATCTGCATTTACTGCACTCAGCCATTCTATTGTTAAAATAGTTAACAAATATATTTCAGTATTTCCTGATTTCCACTTTGTTGTTGATGATTTATTTCATACAAATTTAGCCTTTTTATAAGATTATAAATTAGTTTTTAATAAATTTGTTCAGATCCACAATAATGCACTTGTTTGCTAACCAGTGCTGCTGTATACATATATGTATATATATACATATATATATATATATATATATATATTATATATATATATATATATATATATATATATATATATTATATATATATATATATATATATATGTATATTTATATTTTTGTGACTGATTGATTTATTGATATATATATATATATATATATATATATATATATATATATATATATATTTTTTTTTTTTAATATTTTTTTTTTTTTGCATCAACCTATTCTTCGTCTACGTTTAGCAATATAGAGCAGTATTCTTACCATATCCCTGAATCAGTGAATTTTAATGTACCCCGTATTGAGCAGCAAACTGTTTTGACTTATATGAAAAATCTAAAACTTTCGTATGATCCCGGTCCTGATGGTATTCCTAGTAGTATTTTAAAATACTGTCCTCATTTACTAAGCACTCCATTTACCTATTTATTCAACAAATCACTCAAATTGAGTTACTTTCCTCCAATTTGGAAGAAATCGTTCATCATTCCGCTATTCAAATCTGGATCTAAAGCTGATATATCCAATTATAGAGGTATAGCTAAACTGAACGCTATAACAAAGTTGTTTGAGCAACTCTTATGCGATACATTGTCTTATCAAGCAACGTCTATCCTTTCTTCTGCGCAGCATGGCTTCTGTAAAAGTCGATCAACTATTACGAATCTCTTAGAATTAACAACCTTAGTTAACGATGGATTTGTCACTGGCAAACAAACAGATGTCATCTATTTTGATTTTAGTAAGGCCTTTGATAAGGTGAATCACAACTTACTTATTCATAAGCTTGATCGAATTGGATTTGGAACGTCTCTAATAAAATGGATCGAATCTAGTAAGAATTTTAACGAACATTTTATATTGCTATCAAAAGAAAGAAAACCGATTTTACGTACAGACGGACGGACGACATCGCTCAATCGTCATCGCTATTCATAAGGATCCAGAATATATATACTTTATGGGGTCCCATATTGATATCGAAGAAATTACACACGGAATGACAAACCTATATATACCTTCACTTTTTTGTGTTTTCTTAAAAACCATTATTAATAATGGGCTGCGTTTTTTTTTTGTTACGTTGGGTGGACTGTTGCTTTTAACAAATGGTATTTGTGCACCCTGTATAATTTGTAGTTAGGGTGTTATGTAATAAATTTGAAACCACCATATATTCGTAAAATTTGAAGTTTAATAGTGTATAACTTTTGAAGGACAAAAAAGGAACAAAAATCGAAATCATCCAAAGAAGAAGTGGTTTCTTTAAGCCTATATTTACTTTTGCACCCGCCCGTAGAACAGTTTTTTTATTTTTATGAAAATACTCAAAATTTTTACAAACAAAATTCTATCAGAATTGCCAGTAAATTTACTTTAGAAACCATTCACTGCCACATATACAAATTGCAGATAGCGACCGTAGAGAGAAACAGAGGAAAGCTATCTGTGTTATACATTTTTCATCAAATGGTTGACATCCTTTTAAAAACTTCCTAGAATTTTTGATTGAATGATAGACGGAAAAACTGCCCAGGTTTTGACTGATACAAAAGCTTCATCCAGCTGTATTATATGTAAAGCAACAGTTAAACCAAGAACCGACAAAGTCAGTAGATAGTATTGAAGCATTTGAATTCGGATTATCACAGCTACAAACGAGGATAAGGTTCACGGAACACATACTGAAAATTACCTATGATTTGGACTTCGGATCTTCAGGATGAGTAAGAAATAATGACCCCAACAAAGAGAAAAGAAAATTGACAAGAAACAAGTTCAAGATGCATTTATCAAACACGGGTTAATTACACAGTGCAACAGTGGAAAAAGTGCAAGGTCGTGACTATATAGGTTCGATTCTACTATCAAATTGTAGGAAAACTCTATACTCAGTTTGGTCAATTTGGTGACCGTTTTGTTTTTATGGGCCTCCAAAGTTTCCCAATATTACCACCATGCCCAAAAAAAGGTGTCATCAGTTTTTGTCAAATAGCTAGTCAGTACTTAAAAATATCGCTTAACTATGTTCAGCAAAAATGTAGCCAAGAGTGTACTGAATATTTCTTGATTAAATTTTGTGGCAAAAATATATTTTATCCCAAAATTATTTTTAAAAAAAAGTAGACAAAAAAATTTTTTTTACAATTTTTTGATCAAAACTTTTAGGAAATCCTGATTTTTCATACACTATATTCGGCAAAATTGTAGCCAAGGTAAAGCCGAACAACTTTTGTGAACATACCAATATAATATGAACGTGTCTAGATACCCAAAATGGCTCATAAAGTCTGCCCTGTGGGTACATATTTTAATTTTTAATTCAAATTCTTATAATGAAACTAAAGTTTTTGCAGAATAATTTAATAAAGTATTGGTTTTGGTGTTTATTTGTTATATTTTATTTGTAATAATTTTAGTTTTACCAATTTTGATAGTCATATTTATGGGAATACAGATTTATTTATTTCGAAGTAATTTCAATTGAAATATTCAATTGCAGTTATATATGTGACATCATTATGCATATTCTCAATCTGAATTTTCGAAATCCTCTAATATTTGTAGATCCTCAATATCTCCATTTTCCTCTTCTCCACCGTCATCTTCCTCCTCAAGCTTTGGTACTCTTCCAAAATCAGCATCATTAAATAAATTTTTTGCGCGCCAACAAATCTCTGCCATTAGGGCATCTGGAGATTGTTTGCCTCGATGTCTAGATATAAGTATGTCAAGAAGTTTTAAAATTGCATACATACAAATATAAACGGTTTTTGTTACCTTAATTCTTTCTACGGAATCGGATGAGCAAGGAGAACGTTTTCACCAGACAGCATTGCCATTCGAATTAAGGTAACAAAAACCGTTTATATTTGTATGTATGCAATTTTAAAACTTCTTGACATACTTATATTTAGATATCGAGGCAAACAATCTCCAGATGCCCTAATGGCAGAGATTTGTTGGCGCGCAAAAAATTTATTTAATGATGCTGATTTTGGAAGAGTACCAAAGCTTGAGGAGGAAGATGACGGTGGAGAAGAGGAAAATGGAGATATTGAGGATCTACAAATATTAGAGGATTTCGAAAATTCAGATTGAGAATATGCATAATGATGTCACATATATAACTGCAATTGAATATTTCAATTGAAATTACTTCGAAATAAATAAATCTGTATTCCCATAAATATGACTATCAAAATTGGTAAAACTAAAATTATTACAAATAAAATATAACAAATAAACACCAAAACCAATACTTTATTAAATTATTCTGCAAAAACTTTAGTTTCATTATAAGAATTTGAATTAAAAATTAAAATATGTACCCACAGGGCAGACTTTATGAGCCAGTTTGGGTATCTAGACACGTTCAGATTATATTGGTATGTTCACAAAAGTTGTTCGGCTTTACCTTGGCTACAATTTTGCCGAATATAGTGTATGAAAAATCAGGATTTCCTAAAAGTTATGATCAAAAAATTGTAAAAAAAATTTTTTTGTCTACTTTTTTTTAAAAATAATTTTGGGATAAAATATATTTTTGCCACAAAATTTAATCAAGAAATATTCAGTACACTCTTGGCTACATTTTTGCTGAACATAGTTAAGCGATATTTTTAAGTACTGACTAGCTATTTGACAAAAACTGATGACACCTTTTTTTGGGCATGGTGGTAATATTGGGAAACTTTGGAGGCCCATAAAAACAAAACGGTCACCAAATTGACCAAACTGAGTATAGAGTTTTCCTACAATTTGATAGTAGAATCGAACCTATATAGTCACGACCTTGCACTTTTCAAAAGGTCTTCATTTGTTGCATAGTGTTATAGATCAACCAAAACAAGGATCAGGCAATACAAATGATGGCAATATCGCAAGAATATTCATTTTATATCCCGAAACTACATCTGATATAACAGGTGTTGATATAGATGTTATTTCAAAATTTAAAACAATTACTGAAGTACTTGCGTGCAATGAACAAATTAATGCTAGACAATTTGGTGATTACTTATTCATAAGCTTGATCGAATTGGATTTGGAACGTCTCTAATAAAATGGATCGAATCTAGTAAGAATTTTAACGAACATTTTATATTGGTATATTAAATTGAATTAAGATTCTATAGGCTAATTGTTCAAAATTTAATTTAAATCTCAGAAAGACATGATAAATATTCCAAGGCACAAAGGCAAGTCAACATCAGTTTTTGTTATTCAACTTACACAGCAGAGCAGAACAGCTGTTTTCGAAAGACGCAACCCTTTCATCATCAGTGCTCATGTGTATTGTGTTTGTCACCACTTATTAGGTGGCTTAGTTGAATGTGTTAACAGTTCCTATTTACACAAATTTTATGGTGAAAAAGAATACGAGAACTGTATCAAGCTGATGTTAACATGTTATTGTTATAATACCCGTGTTACCGTTTGATTATTTTTCTTCATGTCCCATTTTTCTGAATTTTTTGTTCCATCATACCTAAGTAAAACTTTTTTGGTTTGAATTTTATACGGTACATGTGAACGTTTTTCCAATTTATTATTGGTAGCTCAAGCCATAGCTTAAATTTCTATGTAGTAAGAATTTTAACGAACATTTTATATTGCTATATTAAATTGAATTAAGATTCTATAGGCTAATTGTTCGAAATTTAATTTAAATCTCAGAAAGACATGATAAGTATTCCAAGGCACAAAGGCAAGTCAACATCAGTTTTTGTTATTCTACTTACACAGCAGAGCAGAACAGCTTTTTTGGTTTGAATTTTATACTTAGTTATATGTGAACGTTTTTCCAATTTATTATTGGTAGCTCAAGCCATAGCTTAAATTTTTATGTAGTAAGAATTTTAACGACCATTTTATATTGCTATATTAAATTGAATTAAGATTCTATCGATCTTATTTGAAGAACAGAATGCAGTGTGTCAAGTTCCGCAATATGATCTCTACTGATATAAATGTTATATCAGGTGTGCCTCAGGGTAGTCATCTCGGCACACTTTTATTTACTTTATTTATTAATGATCTTCCATCCGTTGTTGAAAACTCAAATATACTAATGTATGCAGATGACGTAAAGTTATTCTTATCGCTTGATTCTATTGATCAACAGTTGCGTCTCCAAGCTGAAATTGTACACTTAACTGCTTAGTGCGCTAATAATTTAATGGACCTAAATGTGAAAAAGTGCAAATATATGATTTTCTCAAGATCAACACCAATCAATAAAATGAATAATGCTGTTCTTGACCTAGTGGATTCATTTAATGACTTGGGAGTTATTTTAGATAAAAAATTGGACTTCAGGTGCCATATAACCTACTGGTGTTCTGGGTTTTATTAAACGCTGGGATAAGGAGTTCTCTGACCCTTATACAACCAAGATGTTATTTACTACTTTAGTTCGCCCAATACTTGAATACGGATCTGTTGTATGGGACCCACAATATCTTTCACATTCAAATAAAATAGAGTCAGTACAAGTGCAATTCTTATTATATTGTCTTCGTGGTCTTCCTTGGAACTCTAATATAAGATTACCATCTTACGAGAGACGCCTAAAACGTATTAAGCTTCCAACCTTAATGAGCCGTCGACAAATGCTAAATGTTACCTTTCTGCTGAAATTAATAAACGGCTGCATCACATCTCAATTTCTCCTGAGCAAAATAAACTTGAATATACCCAATCGTCCAACAAGGTATTATAGCTTCTTGAGAATTAAGTTTTACACTACAAACTATAGTAACTTCGATCCCTTTCGGAGAATTTGCAGTGATTTTAATAGTCTTTACCCTTGTATCGATTTCAACCTATTGATGTCGCAAAAAATTATATAATTTTACATCTTAACTCATTACAAAATTGATTATAAATAAATGTTTAATTTGTTAAATCGACATTTGTTAAAGCCATATTTTTTGTTTTTGCTGTAATTTGTCTTGTTACTATTAAAACAAAGCTTTATAGATTTCATTTATATATGTATGTAATTATCATTTCTGAAACATTGTTATATTTTAATTGTATCAGTCTGTAAGGATTAATCCATAGACTAAATAAATAAATAAAAATAAATAATATATATATATATATATATATATATATATATATATATATACAATTAATTTTTTATAAATATAAAATATTTTTTTAAATAACACAATTATATTCATATATTCAATAAGCAACAAACAAACCAGTATTAAGTAAAAAATGAGAACATAAAAATTTTATAATCAATTGATAGATATTGTTTTATTTAAAAAACATGGCAAAAACCATGTAAATTTTAGAAAAAAAGCAATGTGAGTGCGAGCACAGGGGAGATGTGTAAACATTTAGCAATGAAAAATATTTTTTAAGTTGGAAGTACTAGCTAGTACAATTATAGCTCTATTCGTTTACCCCAAAATTTGTGCAAATTTGTACTGGATTTTACTGAAATGTGTTCGTTTACACAAAAATTTGCAAAATAGAGCATGAAATGAGAGCGTAAAATTACAGTTGCTGATTGAGAGCCTGCAAATTTTAGCCAGTAAAATCCAGTAGAAAACAAAAAACATATGATTCAATAGACAAAAGATGAGTTCCGCTATTTTCGGTGCAATGAATTTATCGGTTGAATCATCATCTGAAAGCGAACTGGAAATAATTATTCTTGAAAGGTAAAGAAATTTGTCTTTGTTTTATTTACACTAATGTTTTAGAGTTGTAAAGTCAATAAATTATATTCGAGTACTTCTTACTGCCTATTATTCTGGACACCGATTATCAAACATGAAATATTGATATATTTTATTAACAAAAAACGAAATAAGTCATATACATAATAAACGATTTTAAATTTTGTGCAGCAGTTCATTTAATAAATATATTTCGTAATGAATTAATAATTGATAAAATACATTGCATCAAGTACCAAAAACATTATATACTGGGCAGTCAAAACAAACCATATTTTACAACTCTAAGCTATTTAGTGATCAGCTGCTTTAAATAACCTGCAAGTTTCTGCAATTTTTCCGTTCGCGTACTTTTTTGAGCAAGAGCCATTCTTGAGAGTAAAATTTTCAAATTGAACGAAATTTACTCAACTACTGGATTTTACTGGAAAAGTAAACAAACACACCTTATATGTTAGTGAAAATTAGAAGCTACTATTGCACACTAGATGGTGTTTATATGCAGCTGTTAAGTTTCTCTGTAGTTCTTGTTGTCCGTATGACGAAGAAGACTTTTAGTTTGTCAAGTTTAGTTTTTTTTCCTTATTTTGCTTTGTTTTAGTAATTTCTTATTAAAAGTGCAAAAAATCTTTTTAAAAGTTATTAAAATTATATATTTTTGTATTCATTTTATTTATTTGTTTTTATTTGCCTACGATAACATAATGTACGACAGTTAGCAAAAATTAGTAGCTACTATTGCACACTAGATGGTGTTGAGTGCATTTCTATGAAGCTTTTAAGTTTCTCTGTACTTTTTGTTGTCCGTATGATTACACTAATACATTCATACATAGCTCACACCGATTTGATCTTACTCTAAATATGTGATTGTATTGTGAAAAATATTTTTAGCCCCCAGCGTATAGATGTTTACACATCAAAAAAAGATTTTAACGATTGCATCGCTATCGAAAAAGAAACCATGGATAGTGCCGTGCAAACAATACTATCGATGATTTGCCAGTATCGGATACACCGGAATTGTAGTGAGGGAACCTTTATCAACAGATCGTCAACAAGAACTAAAAAAAGGAGGAGGAATATCAATATGTAAATTAGGAAATGTAGAAAATATTAATGCAAGAAATACTTCATCGTTGACGGGTATAACTCTAGAAAAAGTTGATATTATTGGGTATAACGTTTGACACTGAATAAATTGAACATAAATTTCAAATAGTCCTTTGTGCCTTGGAATATTTATCATGTCTTTCTGAATTTAAAACAAAACAATTTCGAACAACTAGCCTATACCTCTTGATTCAATTTAATATAGCAATATGATTGTTCGTTAAAAATACTTACTAAATACAAATTTAAGCTGTGGCTTGAGCTAGCAAATAAAAAAAATGACAAAAGTTTGGCTTAGGTATGATGGAACAAAACAATTCAGAAAAATGGGACATGAAGAAAATAATCAAAAGTTACACGGGTATTAAGAAAAAAGAAACAGAAAAGTGTTAACGTCAGGTTGATACAGTTCTCGGTTGCAATTTCCTCATAAAATTTGTTTAAATAAGAACAGTTATCATATTGAACTAAACCACCTATAAGTGGTGACAAACACAATACACATGAGCACTGATGATGAAAGCGTTGCGGCTTTCGAAAACAGCTGTTCTGCTCTGCTGTATAAGTGAATAACTAAAATCTGATGTTGACTTTCCTTTGTGTCTTGGAATATTTATCATATCTTTCTGAATTTAAAACAACAAAATTTCGAACTATTAGTCTATAAATCTTAAGTCAATTTAAGTCGAGAATGATTTTCCAATTCCGACGGATGGTATCAATTGTCGTAATTTTTTAGAAAGATGTTTATGCAAAATTGGTTTTGAGACATCTCCGATGTCTTCCACCATAAGTAACAAGGAAGTGGTTTTACCTATAAATCCTAAGGGCATGTAGAAGACAGATGTTTTGATACCTGCACGGCCAGAAGCGATAAACCTACCGATATACGACCAAATTACCAGAGCATGGTTTTGAGTAAGGAAATAGAAGCCGTTGTATATATATAAAACACTATAATACCAGCTACCGAAGTTTCACATATTAAAGTTTTAAACACAACAGAAAAACGTGATGCTAAAAAATATAAAAAATAGTGAAGAATTTATGTATCAAGTCAATTCATCCGATAGCAGAAGAGTCTTTAGCAAACATGATTAGAGAGTATAGTGGCGTTTTTAATTTAGAAGGTGAACAATTAATAGCGAATAATTTTTACACCAGATACGCAGATAGATGAACAGATAGAAAAAATTTTGAGTGACAATATAATTGAACTAATCTACGATATAATTGAACGAATGGCAACAAAAAATAGCGTTTGGTAGTTGATTTTAGAAAGTTATATGAGAAAATTATAAACGATAAATTCCTGTTAACAAGAACTAAAGATATTTTGGACAAGCTGGGTACAGCAAATTTTTTTTCAAAACTTGATATGATAAATTTGGACGAAAATTCCAGGCCACTCACTGCATTTTCAATAAGGAATGGGCATTATCAATTTAAAAGGTTGCCATTTCTGTTAAAAATATCGTGAAACAGTTTTCAAGGAATATCAACTATCAGGCCTGTTCTGTAAATCACGTAGTTTGAAATGGCGTGATTTTAGAAAATTATCTCCACTAATAGAAATATTTTTCCAGACATTTTTCAATATTGCTGTTATATATAGCTTCAAATATCATATCCAGAAGAAAACTGCCGTATCGAATTTTAAGAACCTTTTCAGGACCATAATTTATTTTTGAATTCACGCGATTTCAACCCGACGTGATTTATAGAACAGGCCCGTATAGCATTAACAGGGTTAACTGCAGAGGATTTTTGTACGTTGATGACTTCATCATTTTGATTTTCCGCAGCACCACATTGAAAATTTGCTAAAAGTGTTTGAAAAATTAAGTAAATATAATTTGAAAACTGTTATGAAATTTTTTATTTGACACATTGTTGTCACAATACTACTATATATAAATGAAATTTATTTGTTGGTGGTTAAGCAATGTCTATATGCATTTCATTGGTGCTTTACCAAATCATCATGATGACGCTACATAGTTGGAAGGTCTTGGAAAGGTCTTGCAAATACCAGTCAAACAGTATATAACAGCCTAAGGTTGTACTGATTTTGAAAGGCTAGGGGTTAAAAATTCATTTTTTATATTGACTTTTTTTACAAAAGTACCGTTAAATCGAAAAGGGGTCTAAATAACGGTATTTTATTTTATACTAAAATTAATTGACATTCACACCTTTCATTTGATACCTATACCATAAAAATCTAATAAGGAATAAATACACTACAGAGGATTTCCAGGGATGGGAAATTAAACATTTTTTTTTTTCGGCCTAATCCGTATCTTATTGTGTTTGTTCAAGTACCAATTCATTCAGAAATGGGCCTAATAGCTGAAGATGACTTTTGGATGAGAATTAAAATCACTTGCAAATTGGAACGGAACACCCGTTTTGATGAAGAAGATGTATTACTGGCACGTGTTGTTGAATGTTATATTCGTCCATGGTGTCTTAGCAAAACAGACTGAATAAATGATAACTGAAAAGTAGTGTCTTATCGTTCGTCCGGTGCACACGCGCATTCACATACATAACAATACATAATAAGTAAGAAAAAAGAAAAACAAATAAAATTAAAACAAAAATTAAACTCTGCATAAGTCTTTTTTTTCCCCGTTGTGAACCAAATATAATATCACTTTTAACAATTAAAGAAAATAAAAATTAAACAAGTGCAAACAAGATAAACCAGTGATAAACTAACAAATAATAAATATTTCATAACGCACCAACAATTAAACCAAATAAATCACAAACACGCAACAACAATAACAACAGCACCAAAAGAATGTGTTTGCATTGCATCTGTGACAAAATTCAAAAATAAGAGAAAATAAAACAATAACATCAGTGCTGGCACTATAAACCAGTGTTAGCACTTCGTTCACGATGATCGGATCGGGGCTTTTATGGTTCTCCTTGCGTGTCATTGTGCTATATCGTAAATGTTCGCTCTCATAATAATTTTCTATTGTTGATGCCACGTTGTTGATCACTGTTGGTGTTTAGTGATGAAGGCCTAACACTGATCGCTGAACAACCTTTCTAACAGTGATTAGCATACTGGCATTGGCAATACAAGATTTAATCGTTCGTTTTGTTTTGCTTTGTGTTGTTTTTTTATGGCAGGTCGTTTTAGGATAGACTTCTGCAACATACGCGGGCTGCGTGCAAACTTTTTCTCTGTGTATGCCCACGTTTGTCTCCATCGGCCGGATGTTTTCGCCTTATGTGAGACTCAGGTGTCTGAAAATGCTGACCCACAGGATTTCCACATACCTAGATATCACCTACTATCCCTATTCTTTCTTCATAGGGGCCTTGCATTGTACATACGCAATGAAGTTGTGTACCAGCGTCAGCAATCATTAGACGCGCTTGATCCAGAATTTAGCTATATTTGGGTTAAATTCAAAATCAGGACACATCTTTTGCATTTCGGGTTTCTTTACAGAAGTCCAAACGCGGAAAGGGAAAAAACTTTCTCCAACTTCGACGCCCTCTCCGACTCCATATCGAAGATCTTAGAGAATTATCCGAACAGTGAAATCGTCGTTGCTGGTGATTTTAATGTTCATAATTCATCTTGGCTTCGCCATTCGAGCCATACAACCTCAGAAGGCCCATATGCTGAGCTATTCGCAGCGCATAACCACCTTGCGCAGCTAGTGAATGAGCCAACACATATTTCGTGTGTTGATGGGCACCAACATAATACTCTCGACCTTTTTCTTGCTTCACATCCAGACAAATATACAATGGGTGTTAGCGCACCTCTCGGAAATTCGGATCATTGCACCATTACTGCCTCCTTTTCGATTACAGAACTTCGAAACGTTTCACACCCAGCTACGAAACGTTTAAAATATATTTACGAAAAGGCCCGTTGGGATGAGCTCAACGATTTCTTTAGGCATTTTAATTGGAAAATTTGCTTTCTTGACAGTAATGTCGATGCCATGGCGGAAATGGTGGAAAATATAATATTGCTTGGAATGAAAACATTCATTCCATCCAAGCAAATTCCGATTAAGCCTAAATTTAAATTATGGTTTAATCAGACATGCAGAATTGCTGTCAGATCCAGAGAGGTTGCATTTAGTATTTGGCGTGCTAACAAGAACGCTGAAACTGATTTGATGCGCAAAAGGGAGAGATCTTCGTGTGCCAAGGTACTAAGATGCGAAAAAGCTCTGTACGAGCAGCGTCTTCGTGCTAAAATTCTTTCTGCCCCTCGGGGCAGTAAAAGTTTCTGGTCATTCGTCAAAAGGGTGAAGGATAATGCTAGTTCTTCGATTCCTACTCTTTTGAAGGGTGATCAACTATTCACTGACCCGGTTGACAAAGCTTACCTTCTAGCTGAAATGTTCGCAAGTAATTCACACTTGCCGGAAAGCAATCAACCACTGCCAGTTCTTGAAAATGTATCCATTACTATGCCAAAGATACGCTTTCGGGTCCGGGCGGTTAAAAGGGTCTTATCGGATCTCAACGTAAACAAGTCTCCTGGGCCGAATGGAATTCCAGCACTGGTCTTAAGGCAGTGTTTTTCGACGTTAGCTCGTCCTCTGGCAACCCTGTTCAGCACTATTTACCACTCAGGCGAATTTCCCTCGTGCTGGAAGGTTGCTCATGTAACGCCAATCCCTAAAAAGGGAGAGGCCAACGACCCCCAGAACTACCGCCCAATCGCGATTTGTTCTGCGCTTTGCAAGGTGATGGAAAGCATGGTGAATTTTCACCTAGTGAAATATCTAGAGTCTAATAGCTTACTTAACGACCGCCAATATGGCTTCCGTAGGGGCCGCTCTACGGGGGACCTATTGGCCTTCCTTTCGGAAAAGTGGTGTCAGTCTATCCACCACTTCGGCGAGAGTAAGGTAGTAGCTCTGGATATTTCTAAAGCATTCGACAGAGTGTGGCACGGAGCACTTTTGTCGAAACTTATGGCTTTTGGTGTGGGTGACGTCTTCTCTCGATTTATATCGAGCTTTCTCAGGAATCGTGCTATAAGAGTTGTTATAGACGGGATTTCATCAGACGAATATAGAATCAACTCTGGGGTACCGCAAGGCTCTGTTCTTTCTCCTACTCTATTTCTTATATTCCTAAATGACCTTCTATGTCAGACTTTAACTCCTATCTACTCTTTTGCAGATGATAGCAGCCTCTGCCATTCATATGCTTTCAGCAATCGGCCGACATCGTCAGGGATCGGGGCGATTAGGCATGATATGAATGTTGCACTAAACTGTGACCTCAATAGGATTGTTGAATGGGGTCACAGAAACAAGGTAAATTTCAATGCCCGTAAAACTCAATGCTGCTTGCTTACACACCGACGCAAGCCCGATCATGCTGCTTCATCTGTAAACATGGGTGGTATAGATATTGAGGAATCAGAAGCTCTTGATGTTCTTGGCATGAAAATCCAGTGCGACGTTCGATGGACAGAACACATTTTTCATGTTTCAAAAGAATCATTCAAGTGCCTCGGTTTTCTAAGGCGGTGAAAGACATACTTCACCCCATCTGATCTCCTTGCTATTTATACCACTTACATCCGACCGAAAATGGAATACAACTCTCATGTATGGATCGGTGATTCAAAGTCTATTTTGAAGTTACTCGACCGTGTACAGGAGAGGGCGAAGAAACTCATAGGAGACGGTAGGGGAGCCAACTCTATCGACTCATTAGAGCATCGACGCAATGTGGGTTGCATTTCACTGTTCTATCGGTACTATAATGGGTTTTGTTCCGACGAAATCAGGGATCTTTTCCCCGAAACACGCACTTACTTACGCTCAACACGCTTTTCAGTGCGATCACACCCATATGTGGTAGATTTACCAGTGAACCGTACTACGCATTACAGGGAAAATTCATTCTTTGCCCGTACTGCCCGCATGTGGAATAGACTCCCTGCGGAGGTATTTCCTGCCATATATAGCATGAAGAAATTCAAATCGAATGTTCATAGACACTACTCCCTTTATCCTCCTTCCCACAACCAATTTTCCTAGTTCCGGCACAATGTACGCATGAGTAGGGGCCATCCCCTGAGTGCCGGTCCTAATTAAAAAAAAAAACTGATTTGATAGATGTGGTTTCAATAATATCGCCGTTATTAACTGTCAAAGTTCGGAAGTCCCTTTTGGAAGACCCTATATGCACAAATATTGGAAAGTATAATCATTAATTCTTACTTTAGAAAGTTATTGTTTATATGCCAAAGCTGAAAACATGTTAACTAGACATTAAGGTTTTTAATACATTTTGTTGATTAAGATAATCAAATGGTTTGATTATATTAATCATCATATTTTTTAAATCGATTTTGAGTGTATGTAGATATATAAAAACATAATTTTCGTAATTTTTTATTTGCAGTTTATATGATTAAAAGCATTTCAGAAATTGCTGAATTGTATATAGCGTCATGTCAGAAACACAACACAAAACCATTGCAATCAATACTGGACCATCTAAGGGCAGTGGATCTTACCCAACAATTACGACGCCAACCACTTCTGTCACTTAAGTCAATCAAATTGGCGCCAAGTGATTGCGAAGCATTAGAAGAAGTATTAAAAAGGGTAAGTTGATGACATTGAGCAGAAATGGAACAAAAGAAAATATAAAAATGAAAAACAACTCTTAATAAAATAATAAAAAGACGAGACTAACTATGGACGAGCCAACTGACGTAATCGTTAGATTATTGTCGTCATCAGATTTTTTTCAACGGATGTATTTTCAAACGCCCTGAAATAAATTACTGTTTTTTTTTGCGCTTTTCAGGTCACGGCTTAACAATAGTCAGAGTCAAATGCTTACAAATGTATGTAAGTTTGTAGTTTATTCTGTTGTGATTATTGGAAATAGTTTGTATAAGATAAGAGGAAAGTGTATGTATAAGATAAGAGGTTTTTAACTTTTCAAAACTGTAGTTAAAGTCTACTGATGATTTGGTAAAGTACCAATGAAATGCATATAGACATTGCTTGACCACCAACAAATAAACTTCATTTAAAATAATTTACTTTATTATGCTACAAACTTACATACATTTGCAAGCATTTGACTCTGACTATTATTAGGCCGTTACCTGAAAAGCGCAAAAAAATGATTTCGAACAAAATCACAGATACAAATTTTCTTATGTTTTCTTACCTTATAATTTGATTTTGTTTCACATAACCATTAGAAAAAAAAAAACGAAAAACATATAAAGACTATATGAGACTATAGAGACCGGTGTTGCCAGAAATTCCTATAACTAAAATGTGACTAAAAGTTGGAAAATATATTACCCATATGTGACAGAACATAGAGAAAGGGACCTAAGGGTAAAAAAATCAATTTTCACTTTTTTTTATGTGGACAACATCTGAGCATCGAATGAGACCAATCCCATGCCCCAAAAGTGTTCCCTCCCAGGGTTACATATGCGAGTTTCATGATGGTGATGGTACACCAAAGATACACGTATTTAAATCTTTAAAATGGCTCTCCTGAACAAAACCAGTTTTGAATAAGAAACGAAATTGTTGTTCCCATGAGCGTTTCATAAAAAACCATAAGTGATTAAATGAAAAAAAAAACGGCTTAATCATTTTTGGAAGATCGACAGAAACAGTATTTTTTTAGAATTGGAGGAAGCCAATAAACAACAACGAATGCTAAGTTCAAGGGAATAATTTTTTTATTCCCATGAACAATACTTTGGCATCGCCAATTGTTACGGAATAAAATAAACATCTATTGAAAGTCGAACATTCTATTGTGAATTGATGAAATATTATTTTTACGCCTTTTTTGTAATAATTTATAGTAATTATTTATTAAGTAAAATGCATAGCTACGATTTATGCTATTAGAAGAAATCGAAATTTAAGAAGTTAAGAAGAACAAGTTTAATGTAGTGCAAACATAAACAAGATAAATTAACGCTTTTTAAACCTTTTGGGAAGATAAACATATGGATTTGTTTATATCCAATATATGCACATACTATGTATGTACATACCTTTGTGTCTGTATTTACTCATTATTTGCTAAATTCAAGGGATTGGTAGTTTCTCGTATCCTTTTCCGAATGATATTGACATCTTCATTCTCGGAGGATGATGAATAAAAAAAAATCAGGATTCATTGCAACATTAATATTTCTTACACATTTTTTTTAAACTTTTTTAACTTTATACGTGTTCAAATAATATTGTTTGCAGTCGCAAACCAACTCTGAGTCAGTTAACATCAAGCCTCGTTGACAATTATTTTTTAAGTGCAGCCAGACCACTGATTGTTTACTCTCTTTCGAGAGTCTTGCGTCTCACTCGCACTAGTTAATTTCAACACCTCAGATAACTGTATAGTTTTACAGTTCTTCTGACGAATATTCCATGGTTAAGTACGTTGCTACTTCCTATGTGAAGGCATAGGTCGTGTTCAGTCAGTCACAGTAACGGAAGAAAATACGGGTATGTTATTAACCCGTATTTTCTTCCGCCGGCATATGGTCTGAGTCACCCCGTCGGCATCTATGCATCAAATACTTTGCAAATTTACTTTGTAAAGTATTTCATTCAAACAAACAACAAACAATATTGCTTGTTTACCTTTTTGAGTATTTATATACAATTATTGTGCAACACTAAAGAAACATTTTGATTCGTTTAGTATCGAATGACAGAATTAGAAAATTAAGAGCAATCGATATTATACTTCAATCGAAAACAATTCCGTTCACGAGTGCCAGAATTAGCCCCCTGATTTTCATAGGTGCTCAATCAAAATTTAAAAGCTAATTGGGTAAAGTATTTTTGATTTTTATTTAGAATTTTCGGAATAGCTTAGATGTTGCGCAAATGGAGTTTTCATAAAAAACCGTAGTTTTCGGCATTCACTCATAACTTGGTTAATAACCACGATTTTCTACATTCCTCAGGAAACAGTTTTAAAGAAAAGTATTCAAGCTTTATTCCTGTGTGAAAAACTTATAAATTTTGGTGATGAGTTTGCTCATTTAGATACCCTAAATTAAAATTTTTCATATACTTTTCAAAAAGTTTGTAGTAACGCTTAACAACTTTTTAAGTTTCAATGAAAATGATGCAGTTTGAAAGACAAATTAATTCTAATTATGTAATATAAATAAAATAATTTTTAAATTTGTTCTTACCATTCCTGAGTTATACCCGCTTGTAGATTTATACCCAGTCTATGTTATTATAAGCCAATCAACAAAAAAAAAACGTTTGTTTTGTTCTCTTAAAAATCATTTATTGAGCTTCTTACGATGTAGTTCTATACCTTGCAATAAATTTTGGAAATCAGTTTCAGAAGTTGTGACATTAATGTAAGTATTAGCCAAAGCCACACCTCTTTCTTCCACATCATTTACCACTTGTAAATGTAGAACTTTTTTCTTTGCATCTTGAAATGACTTGTCGGCTTTCCAAGTTTCTGGATCTATTTCTAAAAAAATCGATTGAAATATTGCTAAGTTTCCAAAAAGTTAGACTGGCTTTTGAATTGAATTGTTGAATTTCTTTATTTCTAAAGTTTTCTTCTGTTAAAGTTACATTTGCTACTTCATAATCGCTACATAGAGTATCTGCAAGTTTTTTTTTGTCATTAAACGCAAAGTTTTTGTGTCCATACGTTCATCAAAAAACGCTAAGGCAGCCAATTTCGGAGTTAAGTAGCATTGGTGACCTAGAAAAGTTTTAAGCGAGGCTTGTGCAACTGCTTTATTAATAATTTTATAACTATTGAATTCCTTTAATAGGCTCATATCATTGAGAGGAGCGTATTGAGGGCACTGGCAGAGTTAGAAAGTATCAAGGGTATCAATCATTTTTCCCACAAGTCACACATTTCTTGTTTTCACAAAATTCATATCTATTTTGAATAAAATTACACATTTTTCCACTACCCAAAAAAAATTCTTACGGGTACTATAAACGAAAACTTTTATACTCACAAAGAACTTTTCTACATGATTCATCGGTCAGCTGACTCAAAAATTGTTGTTATGTAAAATCGTATAACGACAATATTATAGCGGAGAATACACATAAAATAGAAAGTGATAATGACAGCGGGTAATGATTTGGATCAATAAATGTCAGAAGTTAATAGCAGTTAAAACCCCAATGTTGTTATATTGCCAGATCAATTATTCATTCAATTCCTGAATGAATAATATTTTTATATTAAAATCCCAACTATAAAAATTTATGGATATATAAAATAATTATAACGAAAAAAGTATCACCATTTTTCTTTTTCTTAATTTTTTAGAACTTATTCGTCTTCAAAATCGCGTCACTTTTCATACCTTTCATATAAATTTGAAAAGTAATGAACCGTTTTTTTACAGAATTTGTTAAAAAATTACAAAAATACTCAATAAGTGGAATCGTAATGGACAAAAATATTGCCGGAACTTAAAACTTTTTGCATATGGAAATAAAGTTTGGGAAATTTTATTTAGAAAAATTCGGTCAAAAAATTAAATTAACGTGGTTATTGACAAAGTTATCAGTCAAGTTTGAACAAAGGCCGAAAAATCAGACTTGATTTACGAGACCTCTAAACCTCTTCCTAAAAATCTAATAAAAAAAATCAAAAATACTGGAGCCTATAAGCTTTCAAATTATGATTGAGCCCTGACAACAAAAATTTTTGGGACAACCGAATGTCCATATATGTACGTGTACGTATATTGATATGCTATAACAATAACTAAATATTAGGAATATTAGGAATGTAATAATGTAAAAATTCCAACTTCTTTCTTTTTGGCTATTGATTTCGAAGGCGGACTACTATTGATAGTTGCTATCATTACGTAAAAAAAAAAAATATATATATATATATCTACATATATTTATATATGTGTATATATATATATATATATATATATATATATCTACATATATTTATATATGTATATATGTATATATATATATATATATATATATATATATATCTACATATATTTATATATGTGTATATATATATATATATATATATATATATATATATATATATATATATATATATATCTACATATATTTATATATGTATATGTATATATATATATATATATATATATATATATATATATATATGTATATATATATATATATATATATATATATATATATATATATAGATTGTTATGTTTTTAGACTTTTTTACTTATCCTTCAAGGATTCGTTTAATTGCATCAAATTAAAAACACAGACAATTAATGTTAGAAATCTAATGCAGCAACACTTTATTTACTTCTTAATTAACACCAGTATTTGTACTACTAAACACTTAGCGATGGTAACACGTCTAGATTTAAAATCACACTAATCCGGCTGATCTCTGGCAGCGATTTTATATAGCAAAGTGACGTCGTCTGGTAACTTCGTGAAGCATCTGGTCATGGTTGTTGTTGGTTGTGCTTTACTTAACATGTAGCTATATACGTGTGTTTGTTTATATGACAATGCTGTCTTGTGTGTTTTGTTTATTGTAACTATGTGTGGTTGTATGTATGAGTGTTCTGTGTGTTGTGTAGGTTTGTTTCTTCTTGTGCTATGTGGGTATGTTTGTATGTATGTTGCTGTATATATTGGTGTACATGTTGAGCTTTTATTAGCAGCGAATACTTGCGTACAAGATCGTTAAGAATAACATCATCATCGCTTAGCATTGATGTTGCTATGTTTTTCGTTGTTGTTATTTACACTTATTATTGCACAGCCTCAAATGATCTTGTATATTCTCGACGATGTATCTGGAATATTCCATTTCCGTTAATTCAAATATTATCTGCATTGTGTTGTAACATTTTGACAACTAGAGATGAGTTGGCAGTGCTGCCAAGTACATATAGCAACATTGTCGTTATGTTTGAATCTATTATTGAACTTTGTAACACTGCCGCCCACTTAAGCCTGTTCGACCCGAATAGGCATACAATCGCCTCTTCCATAGTGCGCCAATCGTTCGAGATGTACTATCTTCAATTTCGACCTTGGGCTATTGTGCTTCTGCATACAATAAACAACGTCATTCACTCTCTTAATCACTTTATACGGGCCATCCCAATGAGTCTGCAATTTTGGGGACAATCCTTTCTTCCGTTGTGGGTTATAAAGTAGAACCAATTGACCTTCCATAAATCCCCCCGAATTTGCTGCCCGATCATATCTAGCCTTCATCTTCTCACTGACCATCTTGATTCTATTACGCACGAACTCATGCAGTTGGTTTAAGTCTTCCTACTCTTGGGACGTAATGGCTCCTTCTTCTACATCTGGCTTAACACCAAATTCCAAATCACCAGGCAGTTTTAATTCCGTCCCGAAGATAATTTTAGCTGGCGTTCTCGATGTGTAGTCGTGTACAGCTGACCTATATGCCATCAAAAGTTTGGGAATGTGCTCGTTCCAATCCCTCTGATGGTTGCTTACCACTTTTCGCAGGTACGCTTCTAAGGTGCGATTGAACCTCTCTACCATGCCATCAGACTGTGGATGCAACGCCGTCGTTCTGGTTTTCTGTATCCCATATAATTTGTACATTTCCCTGAAAATGGCAGAATCGAAATTCCTTCCTTGGTCGGAATGTAATTCTATTGGGACACCATAGCGACATACCCAGTTGTTGACAAAAGCATTTACAACTGTCTTCGCTTCTTGGTTAGGTATTGCATATACCTCTAGCCATTTACTGAAATAGTCCATTACCACAAGAACATAACGATTTCCGGCTTCAGTGACGGGGAAAGGACCGACTACATCCATTGCGATCCGCTCGAATGGTGCTCCTGAGTTGTATTGCTGCAGCTGTCCCCGGTTTCTTCTTACTGGGCCTTTGGCTGCTATGCACTGTGGGCAGTTTGCTATCCAGTCGGCTACGGCTTGTTGACATACAAAACCCAATAGAAACGCTGCTTCAGTTTCTCAAGTGTTTTTGTTACTCCAAGATGACCGCCACTAGGTCCATTGTGAAATTCTTGCAAAACTTTACTTATCTTGGAGCATGGCACAACTATTAAGTTTGCAGTTGTTTTGCCATCTACATTTTCCCATACGCTGTATAGGCACCCTTTTATTACCTTGAGGGTATTCCACTGAGCACAATAAGATTTGGTGAGTGGGCTTTCAGCCGAAATTTCATTCCGGGACGGTCTTTTGTCGTCCTCTTTGGCTGCTATAATTTTCCCCAGTATACTGTCGTCCCTCTGTGCCGCTGACCAGTCTTCATCAGAGTCGATGTGCATTAGGCGAACATCAACAACGCCTTCCTTTTGTTCGGTTTTAACGCAATGTTTACACTCTAAACAGCAGGGTCTTCTTGAAAGAGCATCCGCATTGTTATGTTTTGTGCCCCTTCTATGCTCAATACTGAGGTGGTAGCTCTGCAGGCGCTTAATCCACCTTGCCAGTTGCCCTTCAGAATTTTTAAACTGCAATAGCCATCTCAGTGCAGAATGGTCGGTCCTTAATGTAAACTGAAAACCATACAGGTACTTATGGTAATGCTTAATGCATTCCAATACTGCCAGAAGCTCACGTCGCGTCACACAGTAGTTCCTCTCAGGTTTTGAGAGTACACGGCTATAGTATCCTATGACTTTCTCAGTGCCATTAACTACTTGGAATAACACGCCCCCTATGCCATAGCCAGCACAAATTTTTCTCCAGGTATAGGATACGCTAGTACTGGTGACGTACACAATAATCCTTTAAGTTTCTGGAATGCCTTTTTCTGTGACTCATCCCTATGGTATGGTCTCGACTTCTTTGTCAGCTCATGCAGGCTTGTAGCTACACTGGCAAAATTTGTCACAAAGCGTCTGTAGTATGTACAAAGGCCCAAAAAGCTGCGCAATTCATGAAGATTTTTAAGTTGATGCCAGTCCCTTACTGTTGTATTTTATCTTCATCTGTTGAGATTCCGTCTGCTGTAACACGATGCCCCAAATACTTTACTTCTTTCTGGAACAATGCACATTTCTTCAAGCTGAGTTTCAATCCAGCTGATGATGGCCTCAGAAACCTCTACCAGAGTCTCGTTCGTGGCTCTATTTGACTCTTTTATTTCGGCTACAAGCTTTTCAGTGCTGATCCTTGATGCTTCCTGCATCTGCTGAGAGTTCTGTTTAATTTCAACTTGTGCATCATTGATTCCTTTTATCTGAATCATCATAGCAGCAAACATTGAATTTATGACCATGCTGCTGTATATACACATATATACATATACATATATATATATATATATATATATATATATATATATATATATATATATATATATATATATATTGGGTGTTTTTTATTGAGGTATAGAACTTTAAGTTGGCATCACTTTTTTAACTGGCGGCCATTTTGTCAGCTGTCAAGTGATTAATATTTAGTTTGGTTTGCCATTTCATCATGAACAGGTTGACAAAAGAACAACGCTTGCAAATCGTGCAAATTTATTTCGAAAGTAATGGTTCAGTTCGCGAAGTTTACCGCAAGCTCCGTCCATTTAATGGTCGACATAATCGTCCATCAGAGCAATTAATTCGGTTAACCATGGATCGTTTTCGCACTACGTTTACTCTATGTGATAATACGCATCCGCACAGACGTCGAACAGTGCGCACCGAAGAAACAATTGCCGCTGTAGAGCAAAGTGTTGAAGAGGACCCGAATGAATCGATTCGCCACCGTGCACAGCAATTGGAGCTTTGTCCATCAACTTTATGGAAGATTTTGCGCAAATGAATGTGGATGAGTTGTGGTTCCAACAAGACGGCGCTACATGCCACACAGCGCACGTCACAATCGATTTATTGAAGGAAACATTCGATGAGCGCATAATTTCGCGGAATGGACCTGTCAATTGGCCACCAAAGATCGTGTGATTTGACACCATTGGATTATTTTCTTTGGGGATATGTGAAGTCGCTCGTCTAGTTCAACAAACCAGAAACGTTAGGGGACTTGGAAGCCAACATTCGTGGCGCTATTGCCAACATACGGCCCCATATGCTCGAAAAAGTGGTTGAAAATTGGACCTGTAGAATTGGCTTTATTCGAGCCAGCCGCGGCGGCCACATGCCCGAAATCATATTTAAACATTAATGGCATAAAATTATCCTTCCAATAAAGCTAAATTGATGGACATTAAAACGATTTTCTTGTGTTTTATTTCAATTCGAAGTTCTATACCTTTAAAAAAAACACCCTGTATATATATATATATATATATACATATATGTATGTATATATATATATATATATATATATATATATATATATATATTTATATATATATATATATATATATATATATACATATATATATATATATATATATATATATATATATATATAT